>PVKZ01002906.1:0-176265 GCA_004027375.1 Macroglossus sobrinus | reverse complement strand
CCTCCCCTCCCCTCCCCTCCCCTGCCCTCCCTCTCTTCTCTTCTCCAACCCTGTCCCCTTCTCCTCTCCTCCCCTGTCCTTCCCTTCTCTCCCCTCCTTTCCACTCTCCTATCTTCTTTACTTTCTTCCCTCCTTTTTTCCTCCCTCCCACCTTTCCTCTCTCTCCCTCCTTCCTTCCTTCCTTTCTCTGTCTCTGTTTCTGTCTCTCTCATTCTCTCCCCTGACCCATTCTTTATTGTTTCTCTCTCCTTGGATTTACCCTTACTCCTGTTTTGTAGTCCTTCATTAGTTGCAAATGTACATTTGTAACTTTCATAGAATATCTCCTATTTGGTGATTCCTGGATCTTAATTTTTGTGTTCCCAATGCAATGAACTATTCAGAATTTCTCTCTGCATTGCCCTTTTTTGGGATCTTATTTGTCAATTTTTGGATACCTTGACAATTCCAAACTTAATATGTGTTTCTGAGTTTCTCAGAGATTGCTTTAAGTTCTGCTATATTCTCCACATGTTAGCAGTGGTTCTTTGTAGCACTTCTCAGGCTTTTGCCTCATTCTAAGTCTTGGGAAGCATCCCTAGTGTAAAATGACATGAAGAAAGTTGGAGTTATCTTTATGTGCTTCCCTGGTTTATAAGCTATGTCCCTTCAATTACTGGATGCATTAGTAGCTATCCCATGCCTTCAAACAAAGACTGGGATAATTTAAATGAGAATTCAACGCTGAACTGTGAGCAAAGGAAGGAACAACATAAGTAGAGCAGTATTTTATACAGAGTCAATCAAAATATAAGGGTGAAATATGTATGGTATGTCTATAGAAAAAGGACAATTTTGCTTTGGCTGCAGCATAATATAAAAAGAGGTGATGTTACCCATCTAAAGAAAAGGGAGGCAGAACACATAAGGAGTTTTATGTAATTTTAAAGTGCCAGCATTTCTCCATAAGTCTTCTTCAATTGATTGAATAGAAATGTTAGCAACCTAGTGTCTCCTCTGAGTACCTGTTTCCATATTGACTCAATAATACTCTCCTTGCACTACCTCTACTCCCATTACTCTTGCTCTTCCAGCTGTGTGCTGCTGGTATCTGAGTCAAATGCATTGAACTGGTGAAAAATAGATAGATAGATAGATAGATAGATAGATAGATAGATAGATAATGAAAAAAGACAAAAACATTACAGGAGAGCAGTTTATGAGTTTCTCATTGCATTTTGACCACAGGCATTTAAAAATTTTGGTCATATTTCATGCTTGACTATTTTACTTGAAAATCTTCTGACAGTAGCCTCTTTATAAAAGTATAAATTGGCAGTTTATCTGTGTATGTAAGGCATATTAAAGCAATACATACATGGACTTCTTATTAAATAATATTTTCTTGGAGACAGGAATTCTATCTACTTCCATTCAGTTAACAAACCAATTTTGTTTTTCTCTGGCAAGAATTTTTAACTTTTCTAAGTTTAGTTCAGTTTTAAATGTTTAGCTCATCTGAATTGCAACTTTCTACACTTAATAATACTGGCTTCCACTTAGATAACATATAAACCATATAAACAATCTATGGTATTCACAAAATGAGTAATGGAGAAGGAACAATACAGTTTTTAGTTTATAGACCTCTTAGTTCTATGAAAGAGCTATAAGCTATAAGCTTACACATTTATATGCCTCCCTAGAGGACATGAAGCAGCAGGTGCTAGAAGGCAAAGCATAAACTGTCCAGATTTTGCACTGCATTATGTGAAAATGTTCTCTACAGACATCTCTCCCCATTATGAGAGTGTTTACAGTCACATTATTTGATTTCCATTTATTCTGTTCAGATTGCATAATTTCAGGCACATTACATTTCAGAAAGATATGTTTCTAGAGTTATACTTTAAAGAGTGCATCATGGCAGCATTAGCAAGCTGCTGTGTGTCCTGTGATCAATAATGTACATGACTGCACTTGATTTCATGGGGATTCTCATGTTCTGTGGGCTGTATAAGTACTGGCAAGTGGATAGTTCTAAATAATGAGTGCCACATTAAATTATGCTAAATTATTCTTTAAAATATTTACCTGAAAACATGAAATAAAAACTATATGTAGTCTGAAGTTTGAAAGTATTTTCCCTAATTTTAAGTCTAGAAAATGTTTCTTAATGAAAAATGTTAAATAATGAATAAATGTACTTCTCTATCAAGTTATCACCTAAGGAAAACTGAAGCAAATATTTAAATATCTTTAATTTGTGCTAATTTATTGAAATTAATAATTTTCCTCCATATAGACACTATATATCTATTTTAATATAACCAACATATTATGACTGACATTTTTTATGTAGTTTTACTTAACGTTGTAGTATTTGTACTTCTCAGTGCCATTTAAGCTGTATTTGTTAATGCCATCTTACAATTATATACTTCCCCTTATAATTATTTAAATTATTTATTTTTCTGTTATTGAACTTTTAAATTTTTATATTTATTACATTACATGACTATATAATGAACATCTTTGTATATTTAGCCTTTTATATATCTCTTGTCTCTTTATAAATTCCTACATGTAGAATTGGTAAAAATAAATTATGAATATTTTTAAGACTTAATCTACATAGTTATACTGGTTTCCTGAAGTTTGTGCCAACTTAATCAACTGCAAACAGTGTGTAAAAGGACACACTCCTTGCTATCTTTAATTTAGCAGTTTTCAGTCCTGTTATTCAGAAATATATCATTCAGTAAGTACAGGAATTCTTATGTGGCTTATTTCAACCTCACGTACAAGAGGCATCTTTAATTGACTTCCTATAAAAAAGGATGCATCCAAAACTCCATGCTATTAAGCTGTCTGTTTCTCAACAATAAATAAAGCTTTAAGCTTTAGAGATATCTTGTGCTTTACATCTGAGCTTCTGAGTGTCCACAGAAGATGTAGGATACTAGGATACTCCAGACTTCAGAACAGAAAGGACCTGCTTCATTCAATATCTAATAGGATATTATCTCATAGGCATGAAAATCTTGATGCATTCAGTGTTTCACATAGCTCACCTCAGACTCCTCTAAATGGGCCTCTTTTTCTGTGGGGCACCTTGGAGATAAAGAGTTTTCCTCATGTTGTAGTCTACAGAATATCAGAACTAACCTTGGGCTATAAAAGACTCACTGGTGCCAGCTACAAACTGGGCTGCATTCACTGGCCAGTCTTTTGGGCTTCATCACACCCAGTGAGCTATGACTTGTGGCAGAGAGGCTGAGAATACAATGAAAAAAAGGGTGTCAAAGTCTATCTCTAGTGGAACATTCTAAGAGTTCCCAAGAATTCTTTCTGATTTATTCAACATTCATTCTGAATATATTTTTATCTTGTCATTCTTATTTCCAATCCTCTTCTAGCCTCTAAAACCAAACACTGGACATGTTCAGGTCAAGCCTGAGAACCTGGGAGTGGAAGCCTTATGGAAAAGCCAATTAGTGATGTGCTCCTCACGACATACAACTTTGTTTTGTTTTTATTTTTTTCTTTTTTACTTTTCAGGGCAGGATTGTGGCAAATTATACCCATAGATTTTCTGTTCACACAAGTGTACTCCACATGCTCAAGACAGAGCATTCTCTTTACCTAAAAAAACAACTACGTCTTAATTATTTCCTTCTGAAGACAAGCATTCTATAATAATGGACATGCCGTTATTATTCCACTTGGTGTAGCTTGTTTTTCTTCCTCTCTACTTAAAGGAATATATATTTTTATATTAATAAGATCAAGATGGATTAAAAAAAACTGTGACATAAAATAATCATTACAGAAAACATCACCACTGTTATTTCATATTCCTCTCTACATCTCCTCATCATCACACAAGCAATACTCCACTGCTTTAAAACTACATTAGTTTTTCTGTTTCATCTCACTTAATTTTTTGTATAAGTTTTTTATACTATCTTCTTTTTATCTTGTTAATGCCTGAACGATCTATAGTGATCTCCTTTTCACATTTTTTTGTTCCTAAAATTGATATTCTACTTTCCTTTTTCATCAGATTTGCTAGATGTATACAAAATTTTTCTTTTTTCTTTTTTAATTAATTAAATTTATCAAGATGACATTGGTTAATTAAATTATATAGGTTTCAAGTGTACAATTCAATAATACATCATCTGTATATTGCATTGTGCGTTCACCACACAAACTCAAATCTTTTGAAAACAACTTTTAGCTTAGTTGATTTTTTCTATTGCAGTTTGATTTTTTAAAATTTATTAGTTTCTGCTTTCATTTTTATTATTTATTTCATTATACTTTATTTATTTATTATTTATTTATTTATTTATTTATACTTTATTTATTTTATTATACTTTTTTTTGGTTTCACTTACTTTTTTTCTCTAAGTTTTTGAGATGGATACTCAGATTATTTTCATTTAGTCTTTACTCATTTTTATTATATACATTTAAGGTTAAATATTTCCAAGTATGGGTTTAGCTGCATTCTATGAATTTTGATATATATTTTAATTATCATTCAGTTAAAATATTGTCTAATTTGAATTTTGGTTTTCTTTTTGATCCGTGGGTTTTTTACAAGTGTGTTGTTTAATTCCTAAATATTTGGTGAAGTTTTAAAATACCTTTCTATTATTGACTTGGCTTACTCTTAGTTCTTTGAGATTTGTTGAAACTAGTATTGTGACATGGTACCTGGTTAACTTTGATAATGTCTGATAGATTTGAGAGAAGTTTATATTCTTATGAAATGGAGTTCTATAATTGCCATTTGGATCATGTTTATTAATCTTTTTGTCTAGTTATCTATAGCTTATAGATATTGCATTTTCATGTTTTATCAGATACCTTGATACCTTGAGAGTTGTGTGCCTAATTTTTATTTTTTGGATATTTCTACCTTTCTTTTAAGTTCTGATAATCAAAATTATATCTACAAACTTAGAGTTGTTATGTACTTTTGGTAAGTGAACACTTGTTATTTTTAAAAGACCCATTTTATCTCTAATGATGCTTAATTGTCGTAAAGTCAATTGTTATTACTAACGTTAAATGAAATTGATCAGTGTCCATGTGTTATATATTTTTCCAATCTTTAAGTTTTAACTTTTTTTTTTATATATTTGAGGTGTCTTTTGTAAAAGGAATAAAAATCAAGTCTTCCAAAACAACAGAACACCATCTTTTTGTTTTTGTGCCTCTCAAGTTTAGAATATTTTACAATGTATAAGTAAGAAAAAAGTAAGAGTTGAATATTTATAGATAGAAGTTGCATATAATATATTTATTTATAAAAGTTGGAAAGTATTATTTCTGAGAAATATTTTATTTTTAAATTGTATACCTCTCTGGATTTTTGAACATTTCCTTTCTCAGATACAGTGAAACATGAACTTCAATGCATAGTGGAGAAGGTGACATATTTCAAAGTAAAAATGCTGACCACAATCCCCAAAAGAAGCTAATGAGAATTTCATACTGGCAGATCACTGGGAACAGCAAACAAAACTACTTGTGGTGACATGTAAAACATCACTTGCTGTCTTCAGGACATTTCCACTGGGATAGAGCAGCAATGCCTCTCTGACAACTCCTTCTTGTAAAAATAACAAGATTATTTTAGGTGATTTCCAGTTGCTTATAGGCATCATTTAAGGGATTGCAGCTATAATTTCACTTGTATTTTCCTCCTTTCATACATAATTGCCTTAAAATTACCATTCTCTAAAAGGGAGCAAAGATTCTTAAGAGGTGTATTTGGCCCCAAATTAGCCAGAGACATACATAAACATCCTCATTTTTTCATTAAAAAGAGAGCCATAGAGGATTGCTCCTCTGCTCTTGGCAGATGGTGATAGAAACTCATCACTTACTCTCAAGCTGCCTTGATGTAATCCTAGGGGAAAAAAATTTATCATCTACTTGTTAAATTTATAGCACTTAAAATATGATACCTTTAAGTAAAGGCCAGAATTATCATCAAGGGAAGATGGATTAAGTGTGTTATCCATTATGTAACCAAATGCTGAAAGTGAACCATTGCATTTAGAATTTCAAATGAAATAAAGATGCTTTAAGATTTAGGTTTCATCTCCCAAAATTATTGAATAAACTCATTAAGCCTTTTTAGAAGGGGTAAAGTATAAATAGAAAGGCAGACTGGCAATAATTATAGCTTTATACATATACTTAATTGGAATGAAACTCTTAAATCAAGCATCATAAAGACATATGATTTAAAATTTTCATTCCCATTAAGTGTACATTTTAGGTTTTCATCTTAAGTGTGAACATTAAAGCTCAGCTAAATGTTATGATTTAACATAAGAACAAAAATAGATAAAATGAAAAAAATAGTACAAGATCATAAAGAGAATGCTCTCCTTGTAACTACTTCAGTTTCTAAGGCAGATAGTTGGAAAAACAACTTTTTTCTAGTTAAAAAAAAAGCTGTACATGTATTTTTACTAAAACCTGTCAGAATGTTTTCTATGCAAAAGGAGTTATCTAGCTATCTCTATAAATATATTAGCTATATTTCTAGTTTTGTGGTATCTACATTCTACAATCTAGGACTAAGATGTGAATCAATAATTATTAAATTTATATTTTATACAAGATATATTCTATCTTTCTTTTGACTTTTTATTTCTATACTTTATCTAGTTCTGAACATTATTTCTCCTTCCACCATATAAATATAGAGTTTCCCAAAGGTGAGTAGTCTCCAGCTACTCTCTTTATAGTCTCTCCTTGGAGGTTTTATATAATAAATTTAACTGTCACATATTCACAGAGATGATGTGAATTCTATCATTCAACAGGTAGTCAACATCAATCAAACTCATAATTTTGACAACAAGGCTGCTCTATCTAGCTTTCTCATTTTCATCAATGGCCCTGCAATTCTATCAGATATGAAAGTTGGAGGAGACTCAGATTTATTTACTTTTAAACATAGATCAGTTAAACAAATCAAATATTCTAGAAATGTTTGAAGTTTAAATAGATGTCATGGGAAAATGGGAAAGAATGATTAACTGGGACTCAGAGAATCAAGTGAGGATCTTTAGAGAATATATCATTTGAATATGGGTTGTGAAAATTAAGTTTCTTTAGGCAGGGAAAAATATTTTAGGTAAATAGTGTGATTTCAGCCAAATCCAGAAAGTCAAAGCATCAGGCATATATACAGTATAGAGCAAAGGGTTATTGAGAAGCATTAACAGAAGACAGATTGGGAGTAGAATGGAAACTTCTTAATTCTATCCTAAGAAAGTGAACTTTATTAAAATAGTCATCAGGAGATAAGAATTTGAGTTCCATTAAATATGCCATTACCTTTTTTATAATGATACCTGTTGGTAGCTATTATGGAATGAATCATGTCCCCCTATAATCGCCCAAATGTTGAAGTCCTAATCTCCAGTATCTATAAATGTTATTTTATTTGAAAATAGGATCTTTGCTGATGATCAAGTTAAAATGAAGTCATCAGGGTAAACCCTGATCCAATGTGACTGCGATCATTATAAAAAGGGAAATTTGGACAGAAACATACATGCAACAGGGAAGATGATGTGAAAATACAGAGAGAGAGCACCATCTACAAACTAAGAAATTCCTGAGGTACCAGAAACTAGGAGAGAGGCAAGGAATAAATTCTCCCTCACAGCCCTCAGAAGGAACCAGCCCTGCTGATACCTTGATTTTGTACTCCCAGGATCCAGCACTATGAGACAATAGAAATTTCTGTTTTTTAGGTCACCTAATTTATGGTACTCTGTCTTGGCATCTCTAGAGAACTAAAACAGCAATATGGATTACTATTATTAATGTAAGGGTCTCAAACTGGAGGCAGAAAAAATAAGTAATTGTAGTTTGGGAATGAGTGATGATGTCACATAATGTAGGAATGGAAAGTTGGTACATATATGTGAAGTATCTTAATAAAGAATATGAATATTTTTAATAAATCGTAGAAGAGGCAAAAGAAAGGAAGAGTAAAAATGACATAGATTTCTAATTTAATCCATTTGGTTCGATGTTGAAAGAAGTGAAAAGATGAGACGTTCAGAAGAAATGAAATGAAAGAATGGACATTGTTTTATAAATGTATAAACTTGAAGTTGCTCTGAAGTATTCATTTTTGTTGTTTTTAAAGAAAACTTGAAAAAAGATCTTGACTGGACACAGAGATTTGAATTCTGTTAACATTTCAAGTACTGAGTTTATATAATGTGGAGTGGAAGTCCAAAGGGCTGAGGCTAGAACTCTTAAGAAGGGCAATACCTATGGAGAAGGAATTGTAAAAGAAACACAAAAACAGTCAGGAAAATAGAGGACATCCATGAGAAAAAAAATTTAGAGAAGCCAAAAAAGAAAACAAGTTTCTAGACAGATGGAATGGAAAACATTTTAAATGCTAAATGGAGATGAAGACTGAGAAGTATCCATTAAAGATGATTATAGGAAAAAAATACACACACACTTCTGATATGTTAGCATATCAATCTAAGAAATAAATAAGGTGGCTCTCTCAGAATAGCAAGGAATGTGATGTATAAAACAGATATGCCAAATTGCATAATTCTGAGAGGTAATCTTTTAAACATTTTTATCATCTCTACAATTGCCTTTTACACTGCTGGCCCAGATTAGATTTGCATTCTTCCAGAGATGATATGAGTTTACTTCTGCTAGTCACAATGGGTACTATGAACCTGAGAACATTTTAGATTAAATTTCTTCCTAAGATTTTTTTTTTTTTGGAACCATACTGGTAGTTTGAATTAATTGTATGAGTACTGGCTTGTGATTCTTTTTCTCAGGATATGATTTTTCCTCTTTATTCTCAGATCTAGTTTCAATACCTTTATTTTCACTTCCCAGTTGTTAAACGTATAGCTCATTAAAATTTTCTCTGAATGTAACTGTTTGATGACATAAGTATCCAACTGTGTATCAGAATCTTTTATCATGTAGTGAATTCCATCTGGATCTTACCTGCCTCTTCTTTTTAAAGACTTTATTTTAGGTTCACAGTAAAATTAAGAAGAAGGTACAGAGATTTCCCACATACTCTCTGCCCCTACGCATGCACAGACTTTCTCATTATCAACATCCCCCACCAGAGTGATACATTTGTTACAATTGATGAAGCTACGCTGATACATCATAATCACCCAAAGTTCATAGTTTGCATAAGGATTCATTCTTGGTGTTGTAATTCTATGATTTTTGACAAACGTATAATGGCACATATCCATAAATATAGTATGACACAGAGTATTTTGACTGCTGAAAAATCCACTGTGTTCTTTTTATCCTTTTTCCTTCCCCAGCTCCTAACAACCATGGATTTGTTTTTACTGTCTCCATAGTTTTTTGCCTTTCCAGAATATTATAAAGTTAGAATCATACAGTATATAACCTTTCACACTGGCTTCTTTGATTTGGTCATATTTATTTAAGGTTTCTCCATATCTTCTCATGGCTTAATAGCCCATTTCCTTTTAGTGCTAAATAAATTCAATTGTCTAATGTACAACAGTTTACTTATCTATTGCCTACTGAAGGATATCTTGGTTGCTTCCCAATTTTGGCAATAATGAAAAACGCTGCTATAAATATCTGTGTGCAGGTTTTTGTGTGGACATAAGTTTTAAACTCTTTTGTGTAAATACTAAGGAACACAATTGCTAGATCATATGGTAAGAGTATTTTAGTTTTGTAAGAGACCACCAAACCATCTTCCCAAGTGGACGTATCATTTTGCATTTCCACCAGCAATGGACAAGAATTTTCTTTCTTTCACATCCCGACCAGCATTTGGTGTTGGCAGTTTTTTGGATTTTAGCCAGTCTCATAGCTGTGCGGTGGTAGGTATCACATTGTTTTACTTTGCAATTTGCTGATGACATATAAGGTGGAGCATCTTTCTATTCCCTTGTTTGCTGTCTGTATATCTACTTCTGTGGAATGTCTGTTTGGACATTTGGGTTCATGCAGAAACCTGCACAGAAATGTTTATAGTAGCTTTTTTCCTGACTGCCAAAAATTAAAAGTAATAAACATGTTCCTTAACAAGTAAATGGATAAACAATTTTAGTTATATCTATACAATGTAATAATTTTCACCAATAAGAAGAAATGAGCTCTTAAACTATGAAAAGACATGGAGGGACCTAAAATGATATATGAAAGAAGCCAATATGAAAAGAATACATACAGTATGATTTCAGCATGTGATGTTCTGGAAAAGGAAAAAGTATGGAGACAATAAAAAATCAGTGGTTGGAGAAAGGGATGAATAAGTGGAGCACAGTAGATTTTTATGGCGGTGAAACTGATCTATGTGATAATGTGATGGTGAATACACGTCATTCAACATTTGTCAAAACTCAGAATTTACAACAGAAAGAGCAAACCTTAATGCAAGCTATGAACTTTAGCTTTTAATAATACATCAATATTAATACATCAGATGTAACTAATGTATCACAATCATAATGCAAAATATAACAATTGAGCTAATTATAGGTGGAGGGTGTTTAAGGAGATATATGAAAACTCTATTTCCTGCTCAAAATCCTATAAACCTAAAACTGATCTAAAAATAATGTCAGCTACAAAAGTGCAAACGTAGTATGATGAGAAACTACATATATAGATGAGGTTTTTTTCATTGTCTCTTTGTGGTTGCCTGGAACATGTGTGTATCCTTTTGATGGTCAACACTTCTCAAGTCGATTTAGCGATCTATTTATTAATTGATGTATCTATTCAGTAACTGTTAATTGGGCACTTCTATGAGTCTGATATCATGACAACCATTGTGGATACACAGAGGTGTGTGTGTGTGTGTGTGTGTGTGTGTGTGTGTGTGTGTGTGTGTGCGCGCGCGCACGCGCACTAATTTATTAGTGTGGTCTATATGTACTGCTATCTATATGTTCATGTAGTACAGATAGATGTTCACATTTTATGTTTACTTATATATATGTATCATATATGCCTGTTAACATATACATGCCTCTACAGACAATTCAAAAACAAGAAAATAATCATTAATTATTTGTAAAAATGTTATTTAGAGCCATTATCAACATAGTGCTGCTAGAAAACTCACATTTAGGGTATTTCAAGTACCCAAAGAGAACATTTCAACTATAATTAATAGTAAAAACAGCTAAAGACAAAGTGGTCAGAAAACACTTGGACTTTGTCCTGTTCCAGGGAGATGGCTTGTCTTTGAAGACCGTGCCCATCTTAAGATGAATTACTTCTTTTGCTTTTCTTGTGGACTTCAAGGGCAGCTGTAACGAAGGGCATTAAAAACCTCAAGTATCACAAAGTATATTTAAAAAAAGTAAAGAACAAGGATGCCAAGATACCTATTATTGAAAAACAGTAACTAAGAATTAAATGTTTATTTGAGAAAATATTTGTGGAATAATTCCTCTTCTTGGTTCAGTAAAAGTCATGGAGTGTATCTGGGTTTGCTTTTCGCTATGTTAAAGGAAAGCACATAAATTGTCTCAACATGCAAGAAACAGTAGTCATCACTGAGAGGGAGAGTGAATACATCAACATTACCCAAGGAACATTAGAAATATATCAATACTTAGACCCTACTCTAGACCTACTAATCAAAATCTTCAGACAGTATTTAGAACAAACAAACAAAAAAAATAGCTTAAAAAAAGTCCTCAGCTTTTTTTTTTTTTTTTTCTGGCAAATAACTTAAGATAACTGCTGTTGTTACTGACAGCTTTTTTAAATATTAAATTTACGGGGGCAACTTAGGTGAACTAAATTACATATGTTTCAAGCGTACAATTCCAAAATGTGTTATATGCATATTACATTGTGTGTTCACTTTAATAGACCTTCAGCAAGATGAGGCTCAAATTGGCCAATCACAGAAAATAATACTGAAAGGAATTAAAGAAAGAACAAATTATTTTAGAGAACTTTGAGGAAATAAACTAAGCCACCTTTGTGTGTTTGTAACTAGAAACTAGTCATTTATTTTAAAAACCAAAAAATTCAGGTCTTTGAGTATGACTTTTAAGTTTTCTATCACTGAGCTGATAAGGAAACCAATGTATTCCTTATTTTTCCCTTTAACTGAACAAAATTCTAATTCTCTTTCATCCTACTGTCAAATTCTAACAATTCTTTTCTCTTCTACCATGCATTATAGTTACCAACTTTTATTAATACAACCCAACCAGTAGTTGTCACATAAAAAGTGATCAACATGTATCATTAGTATTAGGTGGTTTGTAACTAGAGTAGTCTCAAAAAGGAAATGAACCAGGGGAAAAGATATGGTGAGAAAAATGATGCAATTCAAAGCATTTAGAGAGAGAGTTTTTAATTGAAATGATAGGATTCTGTGTTAGATATATACAAGATGTTTAATGAATACTAATTGTTTACATTATCATCAAACATTTAAAGAAGGAAATAGTAGTGTATTAGTCTATAGTACCTCTATATAGGGCAGATAATTTGGAATAATGTGTCCAAAACTGGTTTAGATAATCAGAAAACTTCTGAGTCAGAATCCAGATTAGAACACATCTGCTGATCCTCATCTTCCAAACGATATATTTACATAGGGTCTAAAGAGTCAACTGGTAAAAACTTATCCGTGTCCATACTTGTGATTTAGGCATATGCTGCTATGGCTGTGGAGTGGTGGGGACAGTAGGAGGGAGGGGAGAGATGCCAGCTTAGGGGAGGATTTTGAGGTGTCTCTGGAGGGAATTCTTTATAAGGTAGGAAGTTTCAAATATAATAAACTGAATTCACTAACTGAGAATTCACTCTTTTCAGAATGGATTGAGAAATTCTTCTTAGTCCCTCCCAACACAGATACCTATGTTTTCTGAGAAGAAACAGACTAAACTGAGAAAGCGGGTTCACTAATATCTGTAAGACTTCCGTGGTTCCAAAAATGATGTTAAGACTGACCAAAATTGGAGCGTAAAGCATATGGAACAGAGCTAGGCTCCCCACTTTGAAAGGGGATGCTGTGCTCTGGGGCACAGACATGTCAAGAGCTCTCATGGTTTGGGTGCAGGAATCTGAATTTTGTGGGAGAAAGGAAGTGGTAATAGAAGGGGAGCTTGTGAAATATGGGAGCGATTAGTGATAGAATCTGTTTTTTTTTTTTAATCTGAGAAAGCTTTCAGAAACATCGCTAAAAGTGTTGCATAAGGAAGGGCTTTACATGAGCTGGTGAAGGCCTAGAAATAGAAAATAATTAATTTAGTAAATACATGGATACATTTTGTGCCCACAACCTAGGATACTTCAGAGCACATAAATAAGAAAATGCACTTAAAATAAACTATTTGAATTTCTTAGTCTACCTTCTTTCAGTCATTAATCTCATAATCTCATGGCACTTACTTTAAAAGTATGATAGTGTTTGACTTATGGTGAGAAGCAAATATTCACTCACTCAACATCTAATTCACTACTCTGGAGAATGATAACTGAAATATTTTATATCCTAACTCTCTTAAAGTTACTACTATTTCATATGTGGACTAGAATCTTGAGTCAGATTTGGATTCAGTAGTAAGCCATTGAGACAGCGGCAGCGTGCACAAAAACTGATCTTCCATCACATGTGATGGCAGATGCATCTGATTTTTATATAGCAACTCTTTTGGAGTTTCTTGATATTTGGTCCATAAAAGTGTAGAAGTTAAGCTATATGTGGGAATAGCCACAGTATATCAATGTACTCACAATTTTTTAAAACATAAAATTGCTACAAAAATAATCTATTAATTAAAAAGCAATATTTTAAAAACAAAAGCAAATCTTACCAATCCTAATTTTCTTCACTGCTGCCAACTTAGTCTAGATCATCATTTCTCACATTTTCCAGTCTTTTTCCTATACAGGGTGTTCCAAGTGTAGAGTCCAGAATGATCCATTTAAAACTTGTCTCTCTTTTTTGCAAAATCTTTCCATAGATTTTATCTCAGATGGGTAACCTAAAGCCATCACAACACCCCCACGTGACTGTGTGTGTTTTCAAAGTGCACAATTCTGTACTCCTTGAACTGTTTGACATCACCAGTCAATACTTAAGCCAGCTCACTCAGCTCTAACTCTATTCTCTTTCTCTTTGTTGATCATATCAGCTGTCCTCTAGCTTCAATTTCATACTGTTTCCTCTTCCTGGAATGATGTTTTGCCAGATAGCCTAATATGCTCACTCCTTGTCTCCTTCGGTCTTCTCGATTGTTGCCTTTTTAATAAGTAAAGACTCTCTTGATCACCCTTTATAAATAGTAAGCATTCCTTCCCAGTGCTGTCAGTTCTTTTTCCCTGCTATGGTTTTTCTCCATAGCACTTATCATCATCAGATATGCCATCTGTTTTACTGTCCAACTATCTATACCAGAATGTATATATAGAGAAAAAAGAAGTGAGAAAACCAATTTTAGAGGAAACTTGGCTTGTTGAAATTTTCACACTAAGTCAGTGCAGAACCAAGACTTAGCCCCGGATCCAACGATCAGACTAACCCAAGATTCGTGTATGACAATTTATATACTTAAATTTTGATACTTAAATTTACAGTTTCTGCCTAATTTGTTTATCATGATAGCATCTCAGGACATATTTATTTGGTTGCATTCATGTTATTCCATGAGGGGAACTATGTGAATTTGAGAAAAAATGTATTTATTAAGTATCCTAAGATAATGTTATCTTAAAGTAGGAAAATAATGTTTTTGTTTTGTTTTGTTTTGTTTCTTATGTAGAGGAAAGACTGGTGTTTGGGTAATACTGATTCTCAACCAGAGTTGAGTCAAATGGAAAAATAGTACTTTATTTTATTCTGATTGGCCCAAAAAAAACCCTTTGTTTGTTTGTCAGGGTTATTTTTAAATGGGACTGTCCAAAAAGAACATTTCAACAATAGATTGATCCCCATGGCATTTTAAATCTTGGGGTGAGCTGCTTCAGGCTAGAAATTAAAACATCCCATTACATATCTACCAAATGGAGTTCAGTGCTTCAGGCATTAGTCCTTGTCTAAGAGTCCTGAAAAAAGTATCTGTTTTGTAAATATCTTTTATAGAAAAGTATGAAGGGGTGAGTTTAAATGTTAAGGCAAAAAAAGAAAAGCATATGGAAAATAATGCATCCATAAATTTAAAGTCACAATGAATGTCATCTTCTTAGCAAAGCAACAAACCTGAATTTTGAAAGATCAAGAAAAGTTGTAATTTAATTTAGGGTTATGTAACTGCATTTTTTGTTTTGAACTAAAACATTTGGGTGCAATTTAAGAAGGTCAGTTTCTTCATACCATCATACTGCGGTGTTATTTTTGTTTTGCAACGTTTAATTTCTTTTTTCAGATGGCCAAATTATCCTCGTGTCCCCTGCAGCCAACTGTAATGATTTCCACTGACTGCTGTAATGAGGGCAGAGCTGATTCACTTTAGGCCTCCCACCAAAATCAGTAAATAAGTTACCCAGCAAAATATGCATTGTTTTATATATACATATATATAAACAAGAATATTCTTGTTAAACAAATGAGAAAAAAAAATCAGTGAACCCACCACCATGGCACTTGCCAGTTGGTGAGAGGATCAGGTCACTTGCATGTCCTCCCACAGCACACAGAGGGTATTTGCAGACTTGGCTGCATTCTTGTCTTGAAGGACAGCTACGCTGGTGACTCTGATCTCAGTGAGACATTGTCGAGAATAGCTTACTTTAACCCAATTTAAACGAAGAGTTAAACTATAATATAGAATTCTTTTAAGGAAAAATTTTATGACTAAATGAATAAAAGCTAACATAGCTATTTTTTTTTACCCATATACCAAAAACACATATGTTTTGACTTAATAGTCTTTGATCATTAAACATTTACCTTGTTTTATAGATGGAAGAATTGCGTTTCTCCATACCTATTGTATTGTGAAGAAGAGGCCACTCTCCTCCAGATGTTTGTTTATTTTGGTCTTTGCGAAGAAACAAAGAATCCTTTACAGAGAATATTTTACTCAGAATTTACCTTTATGCCTCTACTGAAAATTGCATATCAGTTAATTATACCAATCTGAACTTCTAAACTTCCATAAGTTTTGAACTATTATATGCCTTGCATTTTCTTGGTACTATGGAGGGGAACAAGGAAGTAAAAGAAACATATCCTACTCTAAGAATGTTCCCTGCCTAGTTGTTGAACAAAGGATACTGAGAATAATGCATTTATCATATTAGGTACCTATAGGATTGTACACACACTTCTTTAGAACATTATTTACATTTCAAGGTAGTTATACCTAATTCTCTCTCAAGTTAAGGAGTACCTTCTAGGTAGCTGCTACATCTCATCCATATTTTTAATTCCTAATCAGTGACACAAGCTAATTTACAGTAGATATTTAATAATGACTTTTTTATATGAGCAAAATATTGTATTTCTATCAAAAGAGGTCTAATTTCTTTTATGCTGGATTTACATTTATACATAAAATTTATATACTCCCATCTAAACATTTAAACCCATTTTAGTTAAAAGGCAAACCAAAGAACTAAGAGTCATTTTTTAATATTCTCTTTCTTTGAGTTATATACCCAATTTTTTATTAGGTCTGGCAGATCCAGCAAATATATAGCAAATCCATTCACGTCTGTCTCCTCCACTGTTGCTATTAAATCCATAGCACTACTATCTATGACCTGGACTTCTGCAATTCTCTGTTAATGGAGCTCCCTGTTTTCACTCTTGTTTCTCCACTCTCCACACATAGGAACCAGTGCAATTTCTCTAAAATGTTATTCTAGGGGATGTTACTCCCTAGATTAGAACACTTTAATGGCTCCCATGCTTTTAGAATAGTCAAACATCTCATCCTAACTAACAAAGCCCAACAACAGTATGATCCTATTACATCTCTAACCTCCTCTTTGTTCAGTGTCATCCTTCCCATCGAGCCTCAGACACATTATTCTTTTTTCAGAAGACTCATTTCATTCCAGCCTTACTTTTTTTTGGATCAGCTGTTTTCTCTGTCTGGAATATACTTTTTCTGACTTTGTTATAGCTTGGCTCTTCTTTTTTGTTCCTGCTTCAACTTAAATGCTACTATTGTTTCTGTTAGAATGTTTATACTGCAATAAATAAAAGACATGCCTAAGAGTAATTTTATAATGTTAAATTATTTCACTTACAAGAATGTTGGAAGGAAGACAATCACAATGCTAGTTAATGAAGAATTTCAGGTATATCAAGGCATTCATGCAGTTTCTTTGCTCATTTTCTTTATTTTCTTTTTAAGGTTAGAGTGCCTTACAAGCATTATATTCAAGAGTAAATAGATGGATGCTATCAATACTTTTTCAGGAAAGAAATGTCAGGGGAATGACTATTAGATTGGCAACTAAGGGTGTTTGCCGTACTTCCTCAGAGCACTAATCTCTTACGACTCACTCAATAGGTGCCACTCAGTTACATTTTAGCATACCACCTGTTTTTATTTTCTGAATGACATTTATGATCATCCGGTATATTTTTTATTTTTCTATTTTGTTATCTTAATCATTATCAGTCTCCTTTTATTAAAATATAAATTGCAAGTTGTCTATTTTATTCATAGTTTTGTTTCCAGAATCTAGGATCATGCTTGGCTCTTAATAGTTTCTCAGTAAATAATTATCAAGTAGATGGGAATGACTGTAGAAGTAAGGAGGGAATAATACTCATAAATATGGGTGAAGAGATTTCAAATATTATATAACTAGCATAATTTTCAAACTACTATACTTGAAAACATCTTTTAAGATTAGAAAAAGTTTAATATTTCAAAAATTATAATAAACAAAAAAGTAAACAACAATAAAAAGAATGACAATCAACCCAGTAGCATACTTGTTAATCAAAATAATTATTTTATATGTAGTGTTACATAGGAGTCAATCTAAATCATATGTCAGATACATCCAGAAACCTAAGACCCACAATTTCAATTTCAAAGTTTCTTTCAATAATTTGATAAAATATGAGCACTTTCTCAAGCTTTTCTTTGATTTTTAGCCAAGGTTTGTTGTTACTGGGAATATGATGTTTTAAAAAGAAGAGTTATAATGCAATAGCACGTAGCAAAACAAAAGTACATATCAAGAGGTTAAGGTGGAAGTTGTGTGGGGTCCTGTGGCATTTGCTTTATGTGCCTTTAAAAAATAATTACAGTTACTGCCATCAGACAATGTTGGCACATGGATTTGGTGATAACTACTTAATATTTTATGTAGAAATTCTAATAGAGAAGTTTATGTTCTTTCCCAGTAGATGCTTTCTCTAAGTCTTTGAGAATATTTTTAATAGTTACTTCTTTATAAATAATTCTGTAGATTGTTGACATAACAACATACATTTCTATAGCCTAGCTGCAAAGTCATTGCTTATGTAGACAATACTAACACATATTCACAAATTATTTAGCTTGTATTAGAGAGGACAAAACCTCAACATGTGAGTTTTAAAAATTATCTCTGACATTAAAAGTAGGTTCAGTATCTAAAGTGTAGCAATTATTACAGCCATATTGAGCCATGGTATGTTTTGTAAATTTGATTCAAAATCAATGCATATGACCTTTTTTAGCAGCCATTCTACGGTTACTACAGTCTGACGATGGAAATTTGTTACAACTGGGCTTCTGGTAATCTTTTTCTCCCTTAAAGCGCTTATTTAATAAGTTTTTTTTTTTTAAACAGGGCTAATATTCCCTCAGGTTTCTCATCTATAATTTATTTTCTTCATATGACAAGTATAACAGATCTAGCAAAAAAGAAACTAAGTGGTAACATAAAACAAAAGCCATAGCAACTTTGTTCTTCCTTAAATTCGGTTTGGATGTTTCTTTAAAGGAATGAATGATGAGGAATGAAGATTCTTTCTCATTAAAAACACAAATAATACATGGTAGGAAATAATTGAAAAACAAGAAAAGACAATTATACAGTATTTACTAAACAGAAATTGGAAAGGTAAATTATTGAAAGACAGAAAATATTGTTGCTTTTAAAAAATATTATTTAAGAGAGCAAATGCAGAGAAGCAGTATAGCATAGAGGTTAATAATCAGGGTTAAAATGATCACTTCCTGGTGATGTGACTTTAGACATTTAAAAACTGTCGAACAGTCTAGAGTCAAATAATCCTGTCTCATAGGTATTTTGAAGATTTACTATACCTATGCATATAAAATGTCTCAGATGGGCATATGGTAAATGCTTAATAAATGTTAGCTGTTAATATTTTTTACAATGCCTGAGTTCTTAATTTTAGAAGGGTAGACATGGTGATGAAAAAAGAACATCAACTCTAGGTTATTTTTTGAGACTATTAACAGTCTTCACTTGAATGAGTGCTTAAGAAACTGTGTTAAAGTAAAACCATTAACAGGGTATATTAGAACAACCCTTAACAGATTTCAAGAATACTAGAAATAATACTGAGAACATGACTAGTGTGGGGGTCTCTTTATAATAATGTGAGAAGGAGGCCACAGAGTTTAGCTTTTTGTAGGCAGAAGAAATTTTGAGTCCTGGGTCAAAGACAAGGAAACTCAGAGCCCATGGTGACGACGGCATGCTGCAGGGCCTTGTTCTTCAGACGTTGACCAAGGAAAGCAGGCATTTTGATCACAACCGTCAATTTCCTCTCCAATATTCTTTTGGAGAACGGTGTTCATTTGAACTTTACAGAATGTTTCTCAGGCCATGAAGAAAAGTGCCTTGGTTAGAAGTGAAGCCAAACATTTTCCCTCATCCACAGGTGTTTGTCACAGAGATGGACCCTGTGCCTGCCGAAGGCAGGGAGCAAATGAGCCCGAGGGAGTATGACTGTTAGAGCCCAGTCATTCCCACCACAGTAAGTCTGTGCTCAGTGTCTGGTCATCACTCTTACAATTCCTGAAATTTCCTAAGTCCCAGAGTCTCCATTTGGAGAGGGGTTTAGGAACAGTAACCTCTTTGTAGCATTTTGGAATGATTAAACAGTTAAAGTAGGTAATGCACTTAAAACAATGCTGGAATATTTTAAGTTGTCAATAAATAAAGCATGTTCCAATTTTATTTTCTTTCCTTTCTGAAAAAAATAAGATCAATCTAGAATATATCAAATGCTCCTATCATGTACCATCAGAGAACTACAACCATATAAAATATAAACTTTTAAGAAAAATCTAAAGAATGCTATACCAAAAAAAGTACTGTGTTTACTTTCAAAAGACTTCTGTCTTAACCGTGCCTCCACTTCTAAACTTGGGTATGATCTTGACTAAGTAACTTAAACTCTACTTGCTTTGGTTTCCTCATCTGTGAAATGTGAATTATCATAAATGCCTGTCTACTTTCTGAAGGGTTGTCAGGGTAAAAGAAACTTGTAAACTGTAAAGTCATATTTATTAAATGTAATTGAAAAAATGCAATATAATTATTATAAGTCATTATTAAATAGAAATATTTAATTTTTCTTATCTCTTCCTAAGTAGCAAAAATGATAAGCAAACTGTTAGATTAATAAATAATAACTGATTGAGGTGTTTAATTAAGTAAAATTATTAAAGACTGCTATAAGAAAATTTCCTTTTTTTATATTTATATATGACATTATGTGTTTATATATTATATATGTATTATATTTACATGGTGCTTTATAATTTTTTTCTACTGAAATTTTATTGGTTCTCTATTCAGAAGTTTTGGGTTTCTATTGCCAATGGAAGATGTCCAAAGAACAAACTATTTGAAGGAGAAATATGTAAGATAAATAATGCTCTTCTTGTCTGTTAATACCCATTTAGTAGCTTCTTATAAAAGTTTTGTAGATAATGTCTTACACTATCTGTGAAATGTCAGTGGCAGTGCTTAGAGTAGTATAACTTTTACTTAATTCAATTTTTTTACTTATTTTTTCTTCTAAATTCAATAGAAGAGTAGAAAGTATTTAGGTAATTCTAAGATAAAGGAAATTTTTATCTAACTAGCACTTCTGAACTGGGTATCTGCCTTTTTCAAAGGAAATTTCAGGAATCTCAGCCAAAAATAAATGTTCTATATTCATTTGAAGGAAATTATTTGGATTTTTAAAGCTGATTTCAATGTAATTCTTAACTTTAGACATCAATTCTGATGAAAGGAAGAAAGAACAAGAATAGAAAGGCATAGCTTCAGCCAATCACACGAGGTATTTAGTATAGGCATGGTAGCATGCTAAGCTCACGCATCGACTTTAAAGCACTGCAAAAAATGTAGAGGAAGCAAAACTTCACACAGGTGAACTGCAAAAAATAAATGAATAAGAAAAATGATAAAATATGAGTTAACATTAATTTTTTAAAAAGTATCTGAGAGACAAAATTACCTCAATGGCATATTGGTCTTCCTCACAGGTTCTCACCCTGCTGAAGAGTAAAAAAACTTCCATTTTTTTCCTAAATCTCTTCCTTTTCTGTTGTAAATGATTTCATTTCACTTTCCACATTTAATGTACTCTAAAATTGTATACACAAGTTATTTCACATGATCTCATGGATGACTTCTTCACTTTAACTTAAACCTTACCACAGTTAGAGATGAGATCTTGCGTATGAAGTCTTCCCAGTTCTTGTGGCAGAGTTGGGAGAGGTAACCTTGAACCAGCTGATTCCACTGTGCTGTCCAAAGGCCTTTGCAGTGATGGATGTCTTATCTGCTCGATCACTGCCCGTCCTGTTGGCAACTGCTGCTAGAATCTGTAGCTGATGATATTGATCGTGCTAATCTAAAACCAAGATAGGTCCACCAAGTTACAGTCTCTGAACTACATTTTCTACCCCCTAGTACAGCAGGACTGTTAAAGTGTTTTTTTAGCCTCTCAGCTTCACAGCTGCTTTCTCTTGAGTCATAAAATACTTAGATGAAGCTCTAAACTTGCCACTGAAGTGTAACAGTTATTACAGCCATATTGAGATTTTCCTCTTCCCAAAGATACAGGCTGGTTATTCTTTATAATTTTATTATATCTTTTATGTCTTCAACTAGGAGTTTGTGTCTAGATTTTCTAATTGTTCTCAGCAAGAGGTTTAGTGTAAATCGGTGTTCCTTTACTGAAACAAAGAATCTGGTTGTCATTAATAAATACTTCTTAAGGGTGAGAGGCAAAATTGTGGGAATTGTAAAGGGGAATATAAACAAAAGTGGTATTCCTTTTTTGACCATCTTAAAATGCATCTTGTAAGAGATGGTGTCTGATTCAATGCTACATGTTCCCCTCTTAACCAATCTTGAAGGACAGTGAAGAATAGCAAACAAATCCCATTCATATATAGATTTCAGACTTCAGAGGTACACATTATGGAAATTTTCAAAAAGATTTTGTTATTTAAATCCTCTCATAATTCATAAAACATTTATTTGGGACATTTTAATATCTCCGAACAGTCAGGGAATTTGTTAATCTTTCAACTGTTTTGTTAATGAAGAGGCAGGTTTATAAGGACTTTCTTGAATTCTCTTAAACCTGGTGGAGCAAATTTTCTTCATTATAATAGTAATTGATTGCATTTACTCTACAAAGGGTTATTTTATATCTTTTATGAATTATTAATTTTACTTTTATTAATATTCAGTGAGCATAAGTTTTCATTTTATATCTGATTTTAAAAATGTTTTATAATGGTTTTCTTGTAATTACTTGTAATCTGAAATTTTAGGAGCATTGAAAGGGACAGAACAACTTTTACATCTAAATCCTTACTTAAAGGATAGTGAACATGTTGGAACAATCTAAGCATGTTTATATTCATCTTAAATATAAACCCGAAATTTAGAAATGCTTCTCCTCTTAAAAATAATTTATCTATGAATTGAAGAAAAATATGTGTCTATGTATCAAAAGAAAGCTATGAAAAACAAATAAAGCTATGCCTCATTTATCTGACAAAAACATTGTCAAGTATCTTTTATCATAATCTAAAATGTCTTCTCAAACCAATAATTTAATTGAAATGTTTACTATATAAAACTTAGATCACCATCTTCAAAGAGAACAAAGTGTTAATATTTGAGTTCTTACAATAAAAATGTGAACAGACTATATTATCATTTGAAAGCCATATACTATTTGCATATAAAGAAAAAAGCACAGAGATTTTAATGCAAAATTCATGTTGTAGCTTCTAGCAAATGACAAGGATAGCAACCTCAAAGAAACAGAAAATTCCAGAAATAAACACAATCAAAATAATAACAATCAAAATGCCTATCATACCCTAAGGCATTGGGATAAAAAATAATACCATTTGTCTGTCTGGCAGAAGGTATGTTTCTGGTAATAAGTTTTAGACGCTGAAAGCAAGATGATTATTTATCAAAAAGGAGATTTGTTTTTTAGGCTTCATTGGTAGAAATGACTAAACTTTTATTTAGGAAGATACAAGAAATTATGTCTTGTAAATAATTTGACGATTAAATAATCATCAAATGAGCTCAAGTAAATAGGAGGAGCTCACTTGAAACCCACATATCCCAGATCCTATTAGCTTTGTCTCTATTTTCTCTAATATCCTGTGTTGGGAGTAGTGGTTTTAAAAATAAAGTGTTGGAAACAGATATGGAAGGTCTAACAATGATTCTACCTGTTAGAAAATGTGTGTACTTGGGCAAGTTACTTAGTATCTTGAGACCCCAATTTTATCATCTGTTAAATGAAGTGGTGTGAGGGTTGAAAGGAACATCAGTTGTAAAGGATTCAAAAGAATGGCTGGCTTATGGTTAGACTTACCTGCTAGAATTACCTATGATAACTATTATTGAAAATTTATTTTTTAAACCCTACATATTAAATTAGTTTGCAATTTAGTCTTTTTCCAAGGTTTCATTTGAAATAAAAGCTTGAGTATCTCAAGGGTTATTTATACTTATCATTGAACCAGTCCTTCCCACATTCACCTGAGATAACCTGCCAGGAAATCTGATGTCCTAATTAGGCAAGAGTCTGAAAACAGTGACTGTCTGGTTTCATTTTCCTTCATCATCTTGGCCTCATTTGCAGAACAAACCAAGAAAAACCCTTACTGCTGCAAGCCCAATGGTTTCCTCATGCCGGCCACATCTATGTGCTCATTTATGCAGATCAAGATGGGATTTTTTGCTATGAAGAATGATACTCTTGTCAGTACAATGCTCAGTGAAGGTTACAAACATGTCCCTTGTGGTCTAGCTCTTTATAATTAACTTTCCTCACATTCTCACTGTGGCACTAATACTCAGATGGAGATTTTATTCTTGTTGTCGTTGGGGGAGCAGGGCTTGTTCTGCATTAGCTGCACTCTGTGTAGAACATCAACACTTGATTTCTATATCCTAGGCTCTAAAGTTGAATCTGATTACCCAAGGAGACCCATTTTCTATGTGATGCATCCCTCAGGAACTGATATTATCCTTCATCCCTTTCTGTATCTGACTGAGACTATATCAGCCAAGTTTAAGTAAGTGTTTGAATATCAATTATTTTACAAATAGAATTCTAACTAAATAGAAATTTGCTCTTGATGAGCCATAGTGACTCACCGTAAAATAGGGGCTGATTGCTTCCTACATGGTAGGGAGATCAGGCATTTTATCATTATTATTTTATTCCAATTAGCTCTTATTACATCATCAGAAAAGAGGCAATACTGAATTTACCAATGAGGTTCAGGAAGAATATCAAGAACAATTAAACCTATCAATCCCTACCTGGAATTGCTAAATGTGATAAGATATAAAAATAAATATTAGGCATTTTAACAATGAAAATTTAAGAAGGGTAATAATAGACAAAATGGAGAGAGGGAGAGAATATGTAATGATAGATATTAATCCTTGGCCTTTGATATAGGCAAATAGAAGGGATCTTGAAGAGATATTCTTACCCCAGACTTATTGCTATTATTAAGAACATTGATATTATTTTAAGAAAAATAAAGGTGAAAATGAGAAGCAACTGAAATGTGGATAGAAAATGATCAAGGAACTTCTGGTTTGTGTTTGCTTTAGGCTACTAGGTATTGTGAAAAGAGATCTGGACTTAAAAAATAAGAAGATATAGATTCTGGTAGTGACTATCCAACCAAATAGATATGTTACTCTGAGACTCAGCTTTGTTGCAGACAAAACCAGTAACTTTACTTGGTCTGTGTGCTTTAAAGGAATCTCTAAGCATCAAGGAAAATGGTATAAATATGGTTTTTCAAATATGAAGTTTTTCAAAAATAGTATCACTCCTAATTATTTAAGTTCATTTTTTCATCAGTATAGACTACACTGCAGTACTTTTCAGGCTTTCTTCCCTCTTTTTTGCTCTCATAACTTTTTTCTCTCTCCTCTTCTCTTTTCTTCCCAAATTATCAGGTGGTCAAAGTGCTTGTTTAAGATGGGCCATTAGTAGGATGGATCTGAAAACCACAGCTGATGTAACTATTTCAATAACTTTCTACTAAAATTCAGTAAGAAAAAAAAAGACTGGAAACCTGATTATGGTTGTGGTCTTAAAGCCAGAGATTAGAACAAAACCAAATCCTCCAGTTCCTTCACTTCTCGCTCGCGTATGTAAATCTTGGCATTTGGTGTTCACCTGAATAGGGTATCGTATGCAATATGTTGTTGGTAGAACCAATAACTGGACATAGAACTTCTCACCAAGCATTGTTTAGAAAAGAATAAGAATAAATTGAATTTATTGTAATTCAGGCAATAGTAGCCAAAGTCAAATCAATCCCTCATTCTTTTTTAAGCAGGAATAGACAGCTCTGTTGAATATTTATCATATGGTCTCATTCTAGTATCTTTTTTTTTTAACCTTTTCACTTTAAAATCTCTTAATTTTTATATACTTT
This sequence comes from Macroglossus sobrinus, assembly GCA_004027375.1. Taxonomy (NCBI): domain Eukaryota; kingdom Metazoa; phylum Chordata; class Mammalia; order Chiroptera; family Pteropodidae; genus Macroglossus; species Macroglossus sobrinus. The sequence continues at coordinate 150,331 of PVKZ01002906.1, read as the reverse complement.
AGAGCTGATAGGAGATGATTGACACTATGATCCACAATAGTGGTTTGGGAGGAATGTACACCATCTCTATTTCCTGCCTCAATGTTGATACACAGACTTAAAACCAAAAAAAAAGCTTAAAAATATGTACAGAACAGTCCATAAGGACATTTAATCTTATTAGCAGAGCATGAAGTTACCTTAACAACAAGTTGTGTTAATTGGTTAATTAGAAGAAGATTGACTACGTACTAAGAGATTTCTGAGAAGAAAGCACAACATAAAGGAATAAGCTAAGCTATGAGGATTATTCTCCTTTTTAATGTCTCCAGTCCAAAATATATTGGTGATTTTTTAAATTTTAGGATATAGTGCAATGCAGAAAATAGCTGAAGTAATTATAAGAGGATCATTACAGAGCAGCATGAATAGTTTGCTTTATTCACTGATGATCCACCAATTTAAAAAATGCTGAATAGAAAAGAGATTTAAGTGTTGATTTTCTCTAATCTGATATTAATAATCACTCAAAATTCTATTTATTCACATAGGTGCAGTAATTAGCATTAAAAGAATAAGCTATTTCATGATTAAGGGGGTTATCTCTTTATAAAAGAGAATTGGCCTATGTATCCTATAATTTATATTGCTCATTTATTTAAAAAAATTAATTTCTAACTTACATATAGTAAAATAACTCTTTTTGGTGTATATTACGTGTTTTGACAAATGCATAGAGTCATGTTGCCTGCACAATAATCAAAACCCAAAAGAGTCATCATTACAAAGAAAGTCCTTCTTATTGTCCCTTTGTAGCCAAACTCTCCCTCTTCCTCCCTTAAACCTTGTCAACCACTGAGATGTTCTCTGTACTTATGGTTTTGTCTTTGCCACATTACACTAGACTAAGGGTCATGCTTTACATAAAAGAGATGCAGCAGTGGGATCATGCCCATGAGGTCAGCTGGACCTGTTTCGTGCTGCACCAACTCAAATTGTGAACTATGACACTATCAGGCTGAATAGAATAATAGATGGCCTCATGAAGGTGCCAGCTTATTGAAGAAACTCTGAATTGATGAGTTGTCATTTTCCATGATGAGTTTATACTCTAAATAAACAATATTTGTTTCTTTTGTTTATTCTACATGGTCTGAGGACTTAGGAGTAAACTACTGGGATGTAAAAACTTAGGAGAGTTAACTAGAATGGCTCTACTTATTGCCACAACCAGAGGCTCACTTCAATAATGTGTTGCTGAAACTCATACCTTCAGTCTCTGTAGATTTAGAGAGCTTCAGGAGGGAAAGTGCTTTCAATAGAAGACATGAAAAAAAAAGTCTCATTACATTTCAAGTTCTGTGTATCCAGTTGATCATTAACCCAAAGAATAATAAGCAACATGACATGATCACCAGGATATTGTAAGGCTGCTGCTAACCAATGGAGAAATGTATGACTTTTTAAAACTGAATTAACAAATTTTAGTTACATAATCATTAGGATATAAGCCAGTGAATGTTAATATAGTTAACATACATAGCCGATCATGTTGTTGTTGCATGCAGAAGTTTTAGACTTCTCTTTCATGACTCTTGGTTCAGTGATGTTTACTTCTTTGATTTTCTATTTTGATGTATTATTTGAGTTCAACCATTAGTTCTGCAGCTTTTTATGCATGTCAACCTTGAGCAAATTACTTTGCTAAATATAGTTATCCACACCTGGAAAATAGGGATAACAATGATATTGGCTCACAAATTTGAAGAGATGAATAAATAACTAGTTTTGAATCAGGATGGTACACTTAATACCTGAATTTGCATGCTGGCAAATTATTTAAACTCTCTGAGTCACATATTCTTTATACTGAAAATTTTAACAGTGGTTTAAATGAAATAATATTCCAAGTACGATTCTTAGATTAGAGCCTGACAGTGTCAGTTACAATAATTCATTACTGTGGTTATTATTTCTCTGCAATGTAACATACAGATAATATATTATAGAATTGTATACTTGAAACCTATATAATTTTATTAACCAATGCCACTCCAATAAATTTAATTAAAAAATAAAGAAAAAAATAGTCACAGGGATGTAAAGTACAGCATAGGGGATATATTAAAAAATATTGTAATAACTGAGTATGGTGTCTGGTAGGTAGTAGACTTATCAGGGGGATCTCTTTGTAAATAATGTGAATGTCTAACCACTGTGCTGTACATCTGAAACTAACATAAAATAATACTATATGTCAACTGTAATTGAAAATAATAAATAAAATAAAATAAAATAAAAATAAAGTAAAATCTATTTGGTTAAACTGATCCAGATTATACTTTTTCTTTTAGTGAGCAGAATTGTCATAATGGTAAACATAACAATATGGGTGTTCATTGTTGTAACTCAAATCTTCGAAACAGGTGTTTTCTCAAATGTGTGTTGTAAATATTCAAGTTATAATTCATTTAGTTGGAATTCCAGAAATTGATAACTTGAACCTAAACACTGCCATGGGCTGTCATTTTTGATTCACCAGCTTTGACTTAAAATCAGACTCCATCTCTTCCCACTCATTTGGCTATTTAAATTCGTGTCCTCTAAAGGATATAATAAGCCAATATCTTATGACAGAAAAATAATAGTGATAATAATAATAGTGATTAAAATGAAAGTGAATGTCAATTCTGTCATGCCTGGCCTCACTTAATTCTTATGAGACATTCCATAAGTAACATAATTAAATAATGTAAATTCTATAAAACTATAACTAGGCTTTAAGTTAAAATCAAGTATTTATAGCATCAGTTGCCCTATGTGTTTTTTTAAATCTTAATGTCTCTTTTAAATGAGACCACAGCTATGACATTTTACATCTTCTGAGCCAGAGATATACAATTAGTGCAAATTAAAATTTGTTTGCTTTTAATGTGTAGACATTTTCTTCTCATTTGCTATGACCTTCACTTATTTGTATTCTTAGGCTCTTCATGACTCATTCAGAATGAAAACAATAAAAATATAAATTTGCATAGATTCTCTTTGATTTTATAAGAGTAACCATAATCCTAAACCCTGTGTCTACTGTTAAAAAAAAAAAAAAAAAGACTAAAAGTCTTAGATAATAGGGTTGGAGAAGCTACCCAGAAAACAGCATGTGAAAATTATATTAGAAAATAATATTTGCCTCACAATTGAACTTGGAAAATAAAAGAAGATCAAGATCAAGTGCAAGAGGTAAAACAAGTTTCAAATTTTATATGGTATTTGTATAAGGATGATAGAGGTGATTTATTAGTAAATGTATTATTTTCTGTCAAGCATTCCAAAATATAGTCATAAAAGTAGTAAGTTAGAATCCTGCCTCATCTCCTTGGTTCTTTCTTAGTGTCATGATCTTGATTGGTGTTGAGACAAGATATTTTGCTCTGTAGGACCCTGGCTTCAAAGGTATAAAAAATTCTTAGGGTTGTCACTAACCCTAAACTCTCATTTTCTAGTTTATGCTGCAAAATATATTCCAAAGTTGTGTAAAATACAGCGTTTTGGCAATTATCATATAACATCCTTTCCAATACTCTGATTAAAAAAAACAAAAAGCAAAATAAGCAATGCCTTTATTTTTTTATTGAAGAGAAATTAAAGAGCACTTTTTATATTGACTGTATTTCAGAAAAATTAAGGAACTTGTCCAACCATCTCTACAACCAACAGGCACCAAAACGGAAAGAGATTTCAAAACTTATGACTCTATACCAGAGAGCAGGTGTTCATACTATGTGTGCTACTCCTCTTGCTCACAGATCAAGTTTGAAATGTTCTCTGATTGCTACATTCCTTAGGAATGTTTCTCTGATCAGAGGGCCTGTAGCATTTGTTTTCTGCCCAACTACTGTAACTCATGGATCTGTTCATTAAGATGAATAAGGACCTTTATCTCTTGAAACACATAGAAGTTTAAAAGCATAATAATATTCTTTTTGTTTTACACAGATTACAAGATGGTTCGTGTATGTGGGTGAATAATTTGTTCTATCCCTTATTGATTGGCAAATACTTCTCCTTCATGAAAAATATTTAGATAGATTGTTATATACATATATTTGCCTCTTAATGGCAAAAAGTTGGTTGATAGATATTTAGGTTGTTTCCAGTTTAGGGATATTTGAATATTACTCTATGAACAGAGTACATGTCTTTATTAACTGTAGGCATACATTTCTGTTGGGTGTATAACTAAAGGTGATTTTGCTGATTTATAGGTGTTAGAACATTAAACTGTAGTTAAGTAAGGCCAAAGAATTTTTAAAGTGGTTGTACCAATTTGTATTCCCAACAGCAATGTTCAGGAATTCCTGCTGCTGCATAGCTCCTTTTTTTTTTCTCTTCTTTTTTTTTTTTTTTTAAACTTCTGGCTCTGTTGTGAGCATTTAATGATGTCTAATTGTTGTCATTTGAATGTCCCCAGTGACAAAAATATAAAAGAATACCTTGTCATTGGGAATAATCCTTGTTTTTAATATAATAGGCTACAGTAATTTTTCTAAAATAAATTTTTTTCTATTTATATATTGTTTTAAAATGTGAAAAAAGAACCATTTTAAATACTCAATATTGCTGGAATTACGCCACACTATCTTCATTTTTATTTAATTTAGTGGGGGGAAGTCTCTTTTCAGGTTGGTAATTTACATTTTTAGAACCTTAAAAGTCATCTTTCTTCCTCTTTAGTGTTATATGTAAGCTAAATGCAATTTTATGGCTATGAAATAAATATATGTTATCAAGTATCATTTTACATAGAAGGATAGTGAATATATATATATATATACACACTATATATGTGTGTGTGTATATATATATACTCATATATATATATACACACTATATATGTGTGTGTGTATATATATATACTCATATATAGTGTGTAATATTATATATATAATATATAATATATAATATTACACACTATATATGTGTGTGTATATATATATACTCATATATAGTGTGTAAAAATATATATTCACTATATATATAATACATATATAGTGTGTGTATATATATATATGTATATATATAATGTACTATTTTCACAGAAATTTAAATAAATATGTTGCCTTATTACTACATTCTTTTTGACAAGGTTGTTAACTTTTCTTTCAAAGACCCTTGAAAATGTGGGAAAATAAATAGGGAACTACAGACAGACATTTCTAGATGAAAAACAGGCTTAAGGAATCAGTTTATTCAGCAGTCTTTTTAGTTGGATAGATCTAGGAATTATCAATAGTTAAGTGTCACCCATATATACTATTTTATGTAGACTGAACTAATTCATTTATGACTTTTTATTAAGCCATTCTTTATAATTTGTAGATATTTAGAAAGACCTTTAATAAATGCCACCAGTGAAGTAAACTAGATCATGGTCCTTGCCATTTAAATATTTTCTTATTATAAATCCAAGAAAGGGTTAAACATTGGGTTAAACTGCTTAGTTATATAAGATTCTATAGCCTATTGGCTCTGCTAAGATTATATCACTTGCATCTGGAAAATCTGTCAGATTTGAAATTTATATTAAATCTCAAAAACAAGTATTGTACACCTTCTGACTTGAAGAAAAACAGACCAATTTAGGTTCCATTCATGTAGCATAAATAAATGTCATTATAGGACTTCTAACATCATTTTTGTTCATTTATTATCTGGTTTGTAAAAGTATTTTTTTAATGAGTATTGTATTGCTATATATAAAATTATGTCTCTTTTCACTTTATTCTTAGTAAGTATTTCTATTAAATATTTTTAAATTTTAATTTAGATCTAATTTATGTATACTCAAAGTTATAAACTTTTCTTTAAATTTAAATTTAAGGTATCTTTGTCAGGAAATTACAAGCGATACCCTTTCTGGAAGTTTGGCTATTACCTAATGTTTAGAATGTAGATTATATGTAACATAACAATGTTAAATAGTGAAACATGTACCTTTTTCTTAATAATGATTATTTTCATGTTAACATTTTGATCAAATCTACATTTAAAAAATATTAATTTTCTAAAATTTTCTCTGTTATCAGAGCATGTTGAATTCAATTTATGTCCTTAAGAAATTGGTTTATCTCTGCATGATTCTACTAATAGATATTAAGACCATATTTGAGATTAATAACTTTTATCAGAAGAGAATATGATGGAAAGTAGAGAAAATTGTAAATAAGTTGTAAAGCTCAGGAAAATAATAAATTAGAACTTTTAAAGAATATTATTATCACTGTTCATTTTCCCCCCTTGGATAATTCTGACAATACATTAAACTAAGAATGGCAAATAACACTTCTCTGTATCTATTAAATTTTTTAAAAGTGCACTTACAATGTTAAAATATTATTTGTTATTGCTATATTAGTTTAACGGAAGGAAATACTGACCAATAGAGGCCAAAGTAAGAAAGAAATTAAGACAGGCTTACTGGAAATTAACAAGTAAAATCAATATTATTTTAGATTTAGATTCTTTTTTTATTTTACTCTCTTTGTTCTCTATTTTCAAGATATCTTGTCTGTAGAGAAAATCTGAGTGTATTTTTTTCAGGCACATGTTCTCTTAGCTTAATGACTCTGGAAATAATAGAAGGGTGTGTACAACAGCAATGAATATAAATAATTGAGCCATTATATATTTTTTGAGCAAAAAGAAACCCATGCATACCCATTGGTTTGTGAAAATACCTAGTAAAATTATCAATCAATCTGTACTGTAACTAATTTAAAATTTATAACAAAATTTTATGACAGAGGTGCTTCAAAAGATACTCTAAAAGAATAAATGTTGTACCTGGAAAATTTTAGCTAAAGTGATCCAGAATTTCAGAAAGCCCAATGTCCCTCTCTATACATAAATGTTCATGATGTCTTCTGGATTTTTTTGCTCTATGCACTAACATAGAAATAAACATACCTATAATATACATATATACATTAGTATGTTTACCTTATGTTTGTAATGCATGCATATATATATTACCTTCTATATTTATATGATATACATAGTTTATCAACTTATATATGTATTTATATAAATGCATGTAAATGTATATATAATACATATAAATAGATATGTATATATAAATCCCAATGCATTTTTTTTTCATTTTCACATTTTATTTTACTGATAACCAGTTAAAATGACTGTGCTTAATTAACATTTTAAAAATCAAAATGCTACCTAGATATGTGATTACAGACTAGAATTTTAGTTTCAGAAAGTGTCTTCGATTTATTTGTTTACCCCATATCTTTCATTAATAAAGTTACTGGAACTATTTGAGTTAAAGATTACAAAGTTAGTTGGGGGCAAACTTGTGATTAAATGAAGCATCCTGAATTATGAAACACTGTCTTCATCATCTTATGAAGGTCCTTGAATAAATTGCAACATTTATAGTTTTCTCTTTTTTTAATAAAGAAATAGGTTTTTTCCAAATAATGTAAATAAGTTACCCTTTCTACAAGTATTATACCTGTGGAAAATCCAAATATTTCTATATCAAAACCTGATATGTCAGAAACTATACCAGTAAATTAGCCAATCTTTGAGACACTGGTTTTATAAGCATTCTAAGATTGCTTACCTTCTAAACTGAACAATAACATTTATTGTTCAAGCCATCAGATATTCAGATTCCAATTCAGCATTGCTTGACATATAAAGTAAAGGAGACATTGCAAGTTGATTGCATATGTAGGTGCTACATTGGCAATCTAAATGTGAAGTACAGTTTTCTGATTGGATTGAAGAAGGGTGAGGAAGAGACTTTACAGCAGTATCTTTTTATCTGGACTTTTTTTTTTTTTTTATCAAGTTGAATAGGATTTTGCCAATCCAATCAGTAGAAAAGCATCCAAGTTCAGTTGAAGCCTGTGCCCTGCCCATGGCCACCTGTCAAGAGTCACCAAGCAATCCACAGATGGTCACCACCTGTGCTGGGCTTGGAGGTGCCTTGAGAGGCCTAGCTATGAATCAAGGATGGCTGTTTCTAGTGCCAGGCTTGGGACTGCCCAGCAAGAGGTACAAGATATGACAAGGCTAGTTGTTTCTTGTTTGGGGTTTACAAACCTTTGAGAGATTTTAGGAAAGTCTGCAACATGTGTCAAGACAGGCCATTTGTATGGAAAAGCCACTGGCAGTGGCTTGGGTGAGCTGGAGTGTTGGATGGGGCAGGGTCTTAGGAAATCACCAGAGTGGGGTGACCAGCATTAGCTATGTTGACAGAGACTCAGATATGGCGACTGCCTGCATTTGCAACCCAAAAGTGAGGAATGTTCAACAAAGGAAGCGTCTTCTCCACCAACACTTCTGTCTGAGAGAACCCTCCAGCCCTCTTTTTGAAGCCAGATAATTTAGTTCTTCCGCATATGTCCCTGGTGTTTTTTAAGCTGCTGCCTCAGTGCTGGAGTTCAGAGCAAGTAAGTCCATGCACGGGACCCTGAAAAGGAATGCAAGATACTCCTACCACCCTCCATCTCACTTAGACACCATCTCCTCTAGTTTCCACAGCCAGAAGTTGTGGGGACTTCTCTTTCCAACACTGGAACTCTCAGCTGGGGAGCCCAGTGTGGGGCCAACGCTCCTCACTCCTCCAGGGGAACCTTGACAGCCAAGATATCCCTCCCAATTTTCTACATGCAGGTGTGAGACCAGCCCATTCTGTGTCTCCACTCCTTTTACCAGTCTCATGGTGGCCTCATCTGTGTGTCCTCAGTTGTAGGACTTCTGTTCAGCTATGCTTGGGCTAAGAGATTATTTTAAAAAGTTGTGAAGAGGTTAAATACACAAAACACACAGAAGTTACCCTAATTGATTGCAAATTACTTGTTCTCTCAACAAGATTTATTAAAATTAAAAGGGTTTAGAAGATTTATAAGGAAATACAATAAAGTAGAATTTCAATATTTTATTTATATAATGATGCAATAAGATAAAATCTGTACAAATATATTTGAAGATTAAAATTTACTGAGCAAATTAAAGTTTTTGTTGTTAATTCTATACTTATTCAGAGATCTCAATGTCTAGATATACTAATATTTTTAAAAACTCAGTGCTAATTGCATTCTTTGATGTAGTAAACCAGAGTCAAGATAAATTCATTTGACTATTTGTCAAAACAATTTGCTGTTCTATAGTTCCATGAGATTTTCTTTGTTTCAAAGCTCTTTTAAAAATAGTATCTTTGCATGTCACCATAATAAATTTTTAAAAATAGTGTTTTTGCCTAAATCACCTGGACATTTCCCAAGAATGTATTCTTGGGAAAAACAGCCCTACTTTATATACATTAAAATCATCCCATTATATCGGCATGACAGAGGTTCCTTAAAAGCATTACTCCTGAGCACTTGCATTTTACAATTAAAGGAAACTGATTTTTAAATGCATTGAAGTATCTATTGACATAGAATTAGTCGATTATATTTGAGGTTTTCTTTAATAATAGTAATGAATTGTTGTGGCATACAGGCTCATTTCAGCACAATAGTTTCAACGAGAGAGTTCAAATCAATAGTGACTAAAGGAGACAGATAAAGAATATTGCCTTCAAATGTAAAACAGATTTTTGTTCTGGTTGATTTTGTTGTTGGAGAATATTTTTCTACATGTTGTTGAGGGATGAATCCAATATAATGTTTTTTTTTTTTTTATCATATATAACAGCCACCATTAAGTTGATATAATTCTGACCAAGCCATTGAGAGAAAAACTAGATACCGTCCAGGGGATAATTCTAAATTCTGTATTTTTAAATATTTATATGCCTGAAAGCAATAGAACAAACCTGATTATATTCCAAGTGGTATTTTTTTTGTACAAGTATTTATTTAATGTATTATTATGTTTACAAGTACATAGTAAATAAACTAACCAAAATTGTTATTAAATTAGAGATCAATTATAACTCTTAAAAAAATGGAACTTAAAAAACTGAACTTTAACAGAAAGCTTTGGGGACACAGAATTGAACACTCCACAGAATTGGAGGATCATCCTAAATGTTACTATGGTATATTTTATAACCATCTTACAATACCTTTCATTTTTACTTGCAGTGATACAAAATCACAAGCTGGCATAAATATTCACAAGTAAAAGAGTAGAAATAAAAATGCATATGTTACATAGAAAATTTGAAATTTGTATTTGTTATTAATAACAGATATAGCAATATAGCAAAATGTGAGATTTGCCTTGAAGTCATGTTCCCCATATTCATGTAACTACCAGCTATTTAAACTGCATACCAGTGCTTTCTTTAAAAGAAAATGAAAGTGTACTGAATGTTCAAGGTGGATGAACCTTGCAATTTGTTCTAAAGCCTAAGACATTCATTCACTGGAAGACAATTATAAAAAAAAAAAGGTTTTGACATTTTGCAAAATCACACAATTCTTGTTGCTTTTAAATTTATTTTTCTGTGCAAAATTAACCATTCAATACATCAAACAATTATTTTATCTCCAATTTTATAATTTTTTAGATGATTTTATGGAAGAATCATGTTTTTAAATAAGGCTGGTAGCTTGTCTAAGAGAGAAGATGAAAGAACTTGTCAATAAACACGTCATCAAACCATATTGTTTATTCTATATCAAATCAACTAAGACAGAACTTATTATATGCTACCATAAAGGAAAAAGGAAAAAAAATAAAAAAAAATAAACGTGATTCTTCTTTTCAAGAAGCTACTATCTTACTGAGATTATATATATTGTCATACATAGCTCTCCACCACCTTCAGCCCATAAACATTTAAAAAAATATATATTATTCATTAATAATTTTAAGTTAAACATACAAAAAGAGAACAAAAATGGCTCACAGTTTTGCTAATCTCTATTTACATTTTTTAAAAAATTAATATATATTCATGATAAAATTCAAGGTAAGAAAAGTTATGTAATTATTAGCAAGTCTCCCCTCTTTCTCAATCTTTATTTTCTCTGCACAATTAACTCTTAACTAAAAGTTGTATTTATAATTTTAGAATTTTATATATATGCTAACATATAAGTATATATATCTTGATACATATTTTTTAATTTACACAAAAATAATTTATATGTTTATAGTTTTATACATGTTTTTTCCACTTAATAATATGATTTGAAGATAATTCTATATAAAACTTAGTTTTTCTTTGCACTAGTTTGTAAAACTATAATTCAACAGTTTGTGTATTTTCCAGATTTCCTGTAATAAATATCCTTAAACATGGATCTTGGCTAAATCTTACTAGTTATTCTTTTAGTACAAATGTCACTTCTGCTCTGAATTGTTATTATATGACAAATTCTGTCAAATTGATTTAAGCAAAAGGTGAATTTATTGAACAATATAATTGAAAATTCTAAGTGTTTTTGATTTTAGGCATAACTCCATTAAGTATTTAAATATGCCATCAAGTAAGTCTTATCTCTTTATTTCTGGAACAAATTGTCCCCATGCTGAGAATTTGATATTAGCTGTATCCCAATGGCTCATCTTACTAGATATTTCCAATTGGAAAGAGAAATTATTCCCAAATAATTCAAGCAGGAAAATCTCAGAGAAGACCCTTATTCTCCTGACTCAATGTTGAACTGCTTTTGGTGTCCCAGGTCGTGAGGGTAGGCCTTCATCATGTGCCTGGATCTGTGTAGGACTGAAAGGTAGGGTTAGGCCCATCTGAGCCAAAAGAGAGAAGTTCTGCTTCCCCAAAAAGGAAGAATACTCTAAGAAGGAAAACTCTACATATGCCTAGTACAGTGATAAAACATTCATTTTAAATGGTACACTTTATCAAAACAAAGTTTTTGCCCTTAAAGATATCTTTAAATTATGTCTAGTATTAATATCACAGGCCCAACTTCTTTTAGTTAGCAATTTTCTTGGTATATTTATTGTAATTGGGAAATAAATATTTCCATCCTCAAATTTCCACAAAGGGAAGTTAAAGCTGCATTTTACTTGCCAAGATGGAAAAAAATATATATGAGAAGAACACCTCAGCACATGGCCAGATATATAACATTCACTGATCCAGTTGGTAAGATGGGTAGAAAAATATTAAGCATGCTCTACAAGGCTCTGCCTTCTGTTTTTCATAGGTACCTAGACTTTTCAAGCTTAAATACTCTATTTCTTTGTGGTAAGCTGGGTTTTTTATTTCAGTGTTTTTAAGTTCAATGTAAGGGCAAGAGAATAGAAACCCACTGGACATCCTATTAAGCTGCATCCACATAGACAACTTTTATCATTGATAATGCCCACGTTTAATCTCATTTGTCTGAAGGCTGGCTCTGTGTTCTGAACTTGGGAAAAGCCGTTAAAATCTGAACATATTTTATTTAGAAACTTTGAGAAATAATCACAAATATTGTTTGAGCACTGAAATACTAGGTGGAAAGTTTGAGACTGTTGGCTAAGCCAAGCCCATACTCTTAGATTAAGAGGATTTTAATCGAAATAATTCAATTTCTACAGTTGGCTATATCAATTTCATTGGATCACAGCCTCGGTTGCAGTTGGTGAAACAATACCAGGACTATTCAGGCATCGTAATAAGATTCATCTGGCTAAGACTGAGCATAATAAAAAAAAATTAGCAATATGATTTTTTGAATTTTAATTTTTTTAGACTTAAGAATTTTAGTCTTTGATTTCATTACAATTTAGTTTAAAAGAGCAAGCTAACTGATTTATGGCTTTAATTTAAACGGGAATATGATAATGTGAGGGAGTAAATATTGGTTGAAATTTTGTGTATTTTAATAATGCTGACATTTAAGTATTTGGAGTAATTTCCTATTGGCATTTAGAGTTATCACACAAAACCCATGAGCCATCTCAGAACACATGGCTGGATATATTTGATATAAGAATTAGATGAGTTGAATTAAACTAGAATTAGATCAGTGAATATTTTTGCCCTCAATGCCTTTTAGAACCTCAAGGCTTAGAGATAAAAGCTGAGTTTGCCTATCAATAGTGCTGGGATATTCATAGTGAAGCTATAGAACTGGATATAGGGGAGCAGCTTCGTGAGGGTGAAAATTTTACTTTCCTTGTAGTGTATTGTTGTCCAGCCTCCCTGTTGACTATAGGATCAGCTGTTAAGCCCAGTGTGTAAAGGAAGTAAGATGATAAGGAGAGTTGGAAGAAGGAGCATCTAAACTTCTCCAGAGAGAGAAAATATGGGAGGAACATACCTGTCCTTCCCCCCACACCCCATTCTCCAGCCATTATTCCTCCCTAAGAAAAAGTAATTCCCTAAGGAGGAGTGATTGAATAAACTGGGAAACTGAAACAGAACCAAGTAAGAATGCCCTCTTCAGCTTTGATGATGTGTGATGATAATGATGCTTTTCTGAAATTGCCCAAGTCTTTTTTCGTCACATGGTAAACTCACTGAGACAGCTTCCCTTTGTCTGTTGTTTAAGCATCTTTGAATTCAGAAAGTGTAAGAAGTATGATTGATTGTAAATAAAGATATGTTTAAAACATAAATTATAAAATATTCCCAGGGGTGTTTGGTCGCTAGTCCTTGGAATACACTGACTATAGCCAGGTAATCCCACAACAAAGAAATCATACTGGTTTGGAAGCTACAGAGCAGCCACAAACAAGCTACTTTTTAGTAAAGTGATAGGCTGTTTTGGGCACCTCCTTTCTCATATTCCTATCCCTTGACTTGAAGCAGCTTAGATACAAGTTTCTGTATTTGTTTGTTTGGGGATGTTTGTTTTTCTTCTAATCATTATATCAACATATATTTTTCTTCCTGTGTTTGATCTTTCTTATAGGTACACTTTGACCTTTACCTCTGCTGTGTGTCCCCCCAAATTAAAGCCTTTTCTATTTCAACCCACTATAGATTTCTTCTAAATCATTGTTCCTACACATAATATACTTCCTTGACAGCCAGTACTACCAACTCCTCATAACCCTCCTTGAGTCTACCAGAGCTTATAATTTATACAAATAACATACATGTGATTTAATTTTTTTTAATAAAACTCCCAGGCTTAACATTGGAACTTTCAGCACCAAAAAGACTTAACAAGTAATAAAGTTTTCATTTAACAATGTTATTTTTTGAAATACTTCATTTCTCTGTCACTATTTATCTGTCTAGCAATATATTTCCCAGTAGCATCAATGTATTTCTTCTAAAATAACAGACTTTGCAAAAGTAACCAAGAATAAATGAATATTCCAGTGCCTCCTGAGTAATTCTTAAACTTGAATGAGAAGAAAACATTACTGGAAAGGAATGAAATGTCAGAAATATAGCGTGCCAATTTTAAATTACCACATAGGCAGGATTGAATCTATTCCTTTGTCTGTAGAATTTGCATTTCAAAATTTAACTAATTTTTTTTTCTTTTTTAGAAAGAGTCATAACAATATAATGAAGTCCAGGCAAACCAGCAGAAATCCCAAGCACATGACTGGTTTTCGGCACTGGTATAAATTTCCCTTTGTTCCTTGGCCCAGCCTTTCCAAAATCCAGTAAAAGTCAGTATGGGCCCAAAGCCGATCACTTGTCTAGTTCTTACAAATCATTTTCTTAAAAGAGTGAAAATTATCAGACAGCTGCAGCATTACAGCTTACAGGGAAAACACAGAATGTCATTTTCAAGGTAAGTATGCAGCTGTCTTTCTGTCACTTAAGGTTTTTTAAGACAAATCTAATTAAATGTCTACCTAAAAAGCTGACAGGATAATTCTTAGCATGCTAATGAAATTTGTCATAAGGCAGCACAACCACAGTTCTATTTCTCTATTTTGCCTCTGGCTGGCAAACCTGGAAGGCCTTCTTATTTGAAGTAAAACATATAACTGCCTTCTTGAATAAAATACTTATGGTATATATTTAATTAAATTGTATTTCATTTTTTAATTGAGCTTCTTTCTTCAATAGGAAATAAAACATTGGTTAGGATGGAAAATGTTTCATGTTTCCTGAGTGAGAGAGAAAATAAATTTTTAAGATATGTATTTTTAATTTAATTTTTTTAATTACAGTTGACCATCAATATTATTTTATATTAGTTTCAGAGATATAGCATAGCAGTTAGACATTTATATAACTTTTGAAGTGATCTTGATAAATGTAGTAACCACCTGGGTACTATACATAGTTATTACAATTATTGACTGTATTCCCAGTGCTGTACTTTACGACTATTTTGTAACTACCAATTTGTCCTTTTAATCCTTTCACCTTTTCACCCAGGCTCCCAACCTCCCTCCTGTCTAGTAACCAAAAGTTTGTTCCCTACATCACTGAGTCTGTTTTGTTTTGTTTGTTTTGTTCTTTAGATTTCACATGTGAGATAATATGATATTTCTGTTTCTCTGTCTGACTTATTTCACTCAGCATAATACCCTGTAGGTCTATCCATGTTGTAGTAATGACAAATTTCTTTTTTAATAGCTGAGTAATATTCCATTGTATATACGAAACACTTCTTTAGCCAGTCGTCTATTGATGGGCACTTAGGTTGCTTCCGTATCTTGGCTATTGTAACTACACAGCAGTAAACATAAGGGTGCATGTATCTTTTCAAATTAGTCTTCTGGATTTATCTGTCCCATTCAGTAGGATGTCTTTTTATTGTTGTTGGTTACCTTTGCTGTGCAAAATCTTTTTAGTTTGATATAGTCCCATTTTTTTTTCTTTTGTTTCCCTTGCCTGGGGAGACATATTAGAAAAAAATATTACTATGAGCAATGGCAAAGAATTTGTTTCTAGAAGTTTTATGGTTTCAGATCTTATATGTAAGTCTTTAATTCATTTTGAGTTTATTCTTGTATATGGTATAAGAAGGTGGTCCAGTTTCATTATTTTGCATGTATCTGTCCAGTTTCCCCAACACCATTTATCATTATCTTTAACCCACCATATATTCTTGCCGCCTTTATCATAGATTAATTGACCATAGAGGTGTGGATTTATTTTCTGGGTTCTCTATTCTGTTTTATTGATCTATGTATCTGTTTTTATGCCAGTATCGTGCTGTTTTGATTACTATAGCCTTGCATTATAGTTTTATATCTGACAGTATGCTCTTTTTTCTTAAGATTGCTGTGGCTATTCAGGGTCTTTTGTGATTCCATATAAATTTTAGGATTATTTGATCTAGTTCTGTGAAAAATGCCATGGGTATTTTCAAGGGATTTCATTAAACCTAGAGATTGCTTGGGGTAGTATGGACATTTTAATGATGTTAATGCTTTCTGTCTTTGAGCACGTTATATGTTTTCATTTAGTTGTAACTTATTCATTTCTTTTTTTCAATGTCCTATAATTTTCCCAGTACAGGTAGTTTACCTCCTTGGATAAATTTATCCCTAGGTATTTTATTGTTTTTTGATAAATTGTAAATGGGATTGTTTTCTTAATTTCTCTTTCTAATAGTGTTATTGGTATATGAAAATGCAACCAGTTTCTGAATATTAATTTTGTATCCTGCTAATTTACTGTTTTTATTTATCAATTTTAATAGTTATGGTGGAATCTTTATGGTTCTCTATATATAGTATGATGTCATCTGCAAATAATAACAGTTTTATGTCTTCCTTTTCAATTTGGATGCCTTTTCTTTCTTTCTTTTTTTTTTTTTTGTCTGATAGCTGTGGTTAGGACTTCCAATATCACATTGAATAAAAATGATGAAAGTGGACATCTTTGCCTTTTTCCTGATCTTAAGAACAAACATTTTTAGCTTTTCCCATTGAGTATGATGCTAGCTATGGGTTTGCTGTACATGGACTTTATTATGTTGAAGCATGTTCCCTCTATTTCCCCTTTACTGAGAGTTTTATCATAAATGCATGCTAGATTTTGTTAAATGCTTTTTCACATCTATTAATAGGATCATATGACTTTTAACCTTCACTTTGTTTATGTGCTGTATCACATTAATTGGTTTGTGGATATTAAACCAAACTTGCATCTCAGGAATAAATCCCACTTGATCATGTGTATAATCTTTTTATTGCATTATAAAATTCAGTTTCCTACTATTTTATTGAGGATTTTTGCATTTATGCTTGTCAGGGATATTAACCTGTAATATTTTTGTAATGTCTTTGTCTGGTTTTGAAGCGTGGGAGCTTCCCTCCTCTTGAATGTTTTGGAATAGTTTGAGAAAACTAGGTGTTAATTTTTCTTGGAATGCTTGGTAAAATTTACCCTTAAAACTGTCTGGCCCAAGACTATTGTTTGTTGGAAGTTTTTTGATTACTGATTCGATTTCATTAGTAGTAATCAGTCTGTTCAGATTTTCTGTTTATGATTCAGTCTTGAAAGAGTGTACATTTTTTAGGAATTATCCATTTCATCCATATTGTTCAATTCTTTGGCATATAACTGTTTGTAGTATTTTTATATACTCCTTTGTATTTCTGTGGTGTCAGTTGTCACTTCTCTTTCATTTCTGATTTTATTTACATGGGTCCTCTATCTTTTTTTCTTGTTGAATCTGGTAAAAGGTTGATCAATTTTGTTTATCTTTTCAAAGAATCATCTCTTGGTTTCCTTGATTTTTTATATTATATTTTTAGGCTCTATTTCACTAATTTTCACTCTGATCTTTATTACTTCCTTCCTTCTGCTCACTTTGGGCTTTGTTTGCTGTTCTTTTTCCAGTTTCTTTAGATATAGGTTAGATTGTTTATATGTGATTTTTCTTTTTCTTGACATGGGCCTGTATTGCTATGAAAGTCCCTCATAGGACTGCTTTCACTCTGTCCCATAGATTTTGAGTCATTGTGTTTTCATTTTATTTGTCTCAAGGTACATTTTTATTTCTTCTTCGATCTCATTGTTAAACCATTTATTGTTTAATAGCATGTTATTTAGCCTCCATACATTTGTGTGTTTTTTTAGTTTTTTTCTTATAATTGATTCCGAATTTTATACCATTGTGGTCAGAGAAGATGCTTGATATGATTTCAGTCTTCTTATATTTACTGAGACTTATTTTGTGGCCTAACATGTGGTCTATCTTGGCAGATGTTCCATGTGCATTTGAAAAGAATGTATGTTCCTTTGCTTGGGGCTGAAAGGCTCTAAAACTGTTTCCCTGTGATGCAAGTTCTTGTTTAATGTTGTCCCAGAAGCACCTTAAACTATCCTCATTTTTTAAATACTTTTTTCTTTTTGCTGTTCTGGTTGGGTGTTTTCTGCTACCTTATCTTCTAAATCACTGATTTGATCCTCTCCTTCATCTAATCTGCTGTTGATTCCTTCTAGTGTAGTCTTCATTTCAGTTATTATATTTTTCACTTCACTTCTAACTGCTTCATTTTTATGGTTTCTGTGTCTTCTTTCTTGTATTTCTAAGTTCCTTGAACATCCTTATAACTGGTATTTCAAACTCTGTATCTGGTAGGTTGCTTGCCTCCATCTTGTTTAGTTCTATTTCTGGAGTTTTCTCCTGTCTTTCATTTGAGATATGTTTGTTTGTCTCATTTTGGCTGCCTCGCTGAGATTTTTTCTTTTTATTAGGTAGATCTGCTATATCTCCCAGTCTTGGCAAGATTGCCTTATGTTATAGATGTCCTGTGGGTCTCAGTGGTACAGTCTCCCTGATCATCTGCGCCAGGTGTTTCAGAAGTGTCCCTTGTGTGGTTTGTTTATGCCCTCCTGTTATAGTCGAACCTTGATTGCTATTGACATATCAGCTGGTGGGATTGACCTTCAGGCTGACTGGCTGTGAGGACTGGCCACAGCATATGAGCTCTTATCTATGGACTGTCCTCATGGAAGGGATTTTGCCCTAGTGGGCTCTGGTGCTTGCTGAGACCACTCTTTGGGTGTATCACTTGTGGAGGTAATCAGGTGGTACTCTGTTGTGCACTAAAGTTATTTCTGGGGCCTCTTTAGAGGGCTCTGATACAGGCCAAGGTCAACCACTACCTGTGAGTGGCTGGGGACTACCTGGTAGGAGCTACAAAACAATTCAAGGTTCCTAGCCACCTGCACTGGATGTGGAAGCACATGGAAGAGGCCATGCTGCAAACCAAGGCCAGCTGCCACCAGTAGCAGGCCTGCACAGGTCAGCAAAAGACACAGGGAGAGTTCCTTGTACAACTTAGCTACATCACAACAAGACCTGACTTGGCTCCTGTGAAAGACTAATTTTTATCTGGTCTTTTGACTTACACACTTTTCTTAACTCTTTAGTTTCTACTTTGTTTTCCTTTTGTAACATATAAGAAAAATATTTTGAAAATATTTAAATTAGGAACTGAATTCAAACCTATCAACTTCATTTATTTTTCTTAGTTTTTAGTTACAGTTTTTCTAATTTTAAGTTATATAGCTGCAAAAGCTCCCCAAATTACAAGCTTTAACATAGTTTGTCAATACTATAGTATAAATGAGGCCAGTGCAGGTTTTTTTTTATTAAAGGCATATTTTCTTATTAAATAATGAAAATAAGAAAAAAGTAGCTCTAGGGAAGCATATTGTTTAATTTAAATGGGCAAGAGTTTATAGTTATAATATTTCCTTATCATATAGTTTATTGTTGGTCTTTTTTTAACAATGGAAATGAACTTCAATTGTACCTGTGTATCCATAAGAAAAGAACAACGAGAACCAGGTTTGTTGAATTCATTTGAGGTCATGCAGTATCATTAGTGATAGAACCTGTGCTCTGACTCCTACTAAAAAGTGGTCCCTCAATACTGAGCTTTCATATATATCAAATTCTTGTTTTCTTAGAATTCATATCTCTGTAGCTATGATGTTGCCTAGGAAAGAAAAAGTCAATAAATATAAAAATATTTACTATTGAACTGACCACTGTAAAATTCTGCTTAAAACCAACTTTTATTTTTCCTTGCTAACCATGTCAGCCTCATCATTCACCTCTTAATCTGCTTACGATATAATGCAAACAAAGTTGAAAGCGTTACTTCAAATTTAGGGGAAGATTCAATAACTGGTCAGGTCAAAGAGTATGTTAAGGTATCAATTTTTTAAATTGTCAAGATCTGACCTGTTAGATAAGTTAATGCCTGCAAAAGAGGAAAATCTGTAAGGATGATGAAAGAACATGTTAAAGAAAATTATTTTCCAATTATTCTGAGAGTGTCATTAATTTTCAGTTTTACTAAGAATATGTATTATTTGTTAAATAAAAATAAAACTTCCTACTAAATATAAAAATTATGATTTTTCTAAAGAAAAACATTAAACATTTTCTTTATTTACTGTGAGATGTTCCACATTTAAGTGTGTTTACTCTAAGTGTAAAATGCATCCATTTTAAATATATCTAATGAATTTTAACGAATGTATTCATCTGTGTAATCTCTAACAAAATCAAGACAAAGAACATTCTATCATTCTATTTCTAGGATTTACTTAAATTGTTTTTTTTTTTTAATTTTGAAATGATTATAGACACAGGAAGAACCTGTTAGAGGAGAACACAGAGAGGACATACCATTGGTTGATCTATGAGCTAGTCATGGGCAACTGGAGATTCCTTATCCTCCATACCATCCTTGGAATGTAAGCTCCACCACTGAACTGAGGCTACTTCCAAGACACAGCTTCAAGAGATTAATGTGTTATTGAGACCATCTGGATAGATATGTAACTGCATCCAGTTAAGGCCTCTACATAAGCTCTTTTAAGATTCTAATGGGCAGTGTGGAGATTTACTTGTCCTATGGATGCTGAAGACAAGCCTCGTAAGTTTCCTTGCTTATTAAGCCTGCCATCTACCAATCTGGAGTGGCCTGCCTCTTTCTTCCATCTCCCCTGCTCAAGGTTGCAGGATTGCGAATCAACAGCCCACTCATACCACTTGGTAGCTACTGGCTGGTGGCGGAAGTTAGGATTCATGCTCCATTCTCAGTTTTTCCTTTGATCTTTGGCTAGAGTAGTATGTTGTTAAAAAGGTTACCTTCCAAGTCTCCCTTTTCCTAATTCTTTGGCTATAGTCAGCAGGCTTTTCTCAGGCTCCTTTTGTCTTATGTGACCTGGATAAACTCATATTAATTCTAGTAGCTCTTTTGGTAGATTCCATTCGATTTTCAACATAAGTGATCATATTATTTATTAATAAAGACAATTTTACTTTATCTTTTAAATTTTTTTTCTTTTATTTCTTGTCTTTTGAACTGAGTTCCAGTACAGTGTTGTACACAAATAGTGACAGTGGATTTCTCTGTCTTCTTTTTTGGGAGGAAAGCATTTAGTTTTCACTATTAAGTATGAGGTTAGCTTCAGCTTTTTCAAATTAAATGCCCTTTATCATGTTCAGGAAGTATCCTCGTATTTCTTGTTTGCAGAAATATATTACTGTTGTTTTTGTTGATTTTTTTTTTGTTTTATAATGAGGAATTGATGTTTTCTATATGCACTTGAGAGTACCACATGCTTTTCCTTTTTAAACTGTTATTCTTGATTTTCAAATATTAAACCAAACTTGCATTCCTGGTATAAACCTGATGGGTTCATGAAGTATTATTATAAATGATTTTGGATTTGATTTGCTAATATTTTGTTTAAATTTTTTGCATTTGTGTTTATGAAGGAATTTATAGTTTCTTATAAGGTATAGAGTAATTCTGGTATCTTGATGAATTAGAAATCTTCTCTCCTCTTTAATATCTGGAAGAGTTTAGGTAGAATTAATATTATTACTTCTCTAGATAATATTTATAGAATTCACCATTAAAATTATATGCACCTAGGGTTTTCATTATGCAAAGGTTTAGAACAATAAATTTAGTTTCATTAATAGATATACAACTCTTCAAGTTATCTCTTTTTTAGTGAACTTGTGTTGCTATTATCTCACAGGGGAGGGTAAATGGTACTGTGATTTTATTGCTATTACTTCACCTTAGGGTGTAGCAAAATCCTCTTTCCATTTTTTGTAAAACACCTCTAGTGGGTATTGCTTAAGTGCGTAACTACCTTATGCAGGGAGATACCATGCATATTAAAACTCAGGAGGAAACTTAGATTCTAAGGGGAAAAAGAAAATAATGCAAAAGATTACATTGAAATATGGACTATGCATTTAAAAATTAAGTGATTAAAATTATAGCAAGAACAAAATTCTGTTTTCTAATGCTATGAATGGATAACACCACTGAAATAAAAGGTGTTTCTCATGTTTAGAAAAGTTATTTATTTTTACCTCAAAAATATATTTAGGAATCAAATCATGAGGGCTGAAAAAATAGATATAAATTTTTTGACATTAAAATGCATCTGGAGAATTATTTTGAATTTTAGAAACTTTGAGAAAAATTATATGACAAATTTTATTGATTTTAATTTTCTTTAAAAAAAGAGATGGGATCAAAAATTATTTCTAGACTTATAAAAATATAGTTATAGAAATTTTAAATTATTTACAGCTCATAAATCTACATTTAGAAAACAATACTAATGAACGATACCTCTGTAACCATGGTAGTGATTAACTGAGATGAGATGAAGAGAGGGAGAAAAATTACATTGAAGAGAATTTAATGAGGAACTTAAATATGTTAATGATGTTTTATTTACAATTTATAAAAATCTAATGTGATAAATTAAATTCTACAAGAAATTCTGTATCTTTTATTATACCTATTTTTGAGACTGGCAACCTTGAGGAAAGAGTAAATTATAAATATATACATTGCTCCAGGATATTTCTATTTGATATGGTCCAAGAATCTAAAAATAGCTTAGTTGGAGTGCCAAACATTCAATTGATGGGCTTCTTTAAAACCCATGAAATGTAAAAAATAAAAATAAAAAAGTCTACAATGCATGTGTGTGCATTAAAAAGTATACACATGGAAAAGATAAATCAAAATTACATAATTTTTTCCTTTAAAATAATCTATGCAGACATTTAAAAATTTTATCAGAAATATAATTATCAGGGTACCATTTCTTCCCTTTGGCTTAATAATTTTAACATGTTTTGAAGTATAATAAATTAATGGTTGGGGCTATGCTTAAAAAAAACTTCAACTAGCAAAACAGGCATGTTTAGTGCAAATTTTTAGCTAACATTAATATTGTTGTTATGTTCTCATGCTGATGATTGAAAAAAAGATTGTACTTATACAAATATATATTGACTATTTTGCTTTGTTTAGAAAATCTTCATTTAATTTAATTACAATGTACTTCAAATTCTTCGTGATAAAATTGAAAAATCACAAATAAGTCATGGAGATCTCCAGTAATTGAGTTTTGGTTATATAAATTGTATATATTTCTTCCTTTGTATCTCTTTTATTATCTACCATAATACTAGAAACTTACTACTGCTGAATCAACATTAATTGATTTACTGATTAATTTATAAAAATAAAATGACAAACGATCCAATATCTATGTTGTATCAGCATAAAACTATTTCCCATTTTAAAATGTTACCCTAATTAGTTTCTAGTGTGTAAATAATGCCTATATTTATCGAAATTTAATTTAGGTCTCAAATTTAATTTGGTCTCAAATTCAAACAATATTTGATTTGTATTTTTTTATTCAAAAGCCCAAAATCTAAATTCAAAACCTTACTGTTATTTCTGCTAAATAGCCATTTGTAACTAGTTTTATTTTCTTTGCATAAATTTAGTTGCTATTTATTACTATTCAACATACTCATATAAGAATGCTTTTTCACAAATTTCGATACTCTTAGGTTTTAAAAAAATAAAGAGTTGGTTTCAAAAACTTTCATGTGATTCAGCAATTATCTTTAATTCTTCAAAGCCATTTCTTTTCAGGGGAAAATATATTTTTATCTAAATTTTGATATCTCACAAGTTTGATTTTTTATATTTAACACATCCAGTGATTAATGAATATATCTGTGAATGGCTAAATTTTATTGCACCATTCTGAAGAATACAAGATTTGTTACTCCTCTGAGAGACATTTAATATATGATCCAGTTCACATGAGAGAATTCTAAATTGATAAATCTCTGAGGAAGGTTGCAGATGACAGCAGAGATCTTTTCTGGAACATGTGGTTTTATATAACATACCATAGTAATGGGTCTTCTTCCATGATTCATGGCAAGCTATTAAATGATTTAAGACACTTTTGGTCTTTACCTGTAGTGCAATGAACTACTTCGGTAGGGAACATGCTGCCTCTTCAGGCATTATCATTCATTTTATGCAGCCTGTCTCTTACCTCACCTCTTATTTATCTTTGTAACAAGCAGCCCTTTCTACATTTTCAGTCCATTGGTCTTCATTAGTGCACTTCTTTTTCAGACATAAACAATTGCCACTTTCACTTTCTGAGGCTTCAAAGTGTGCTGTAGTTTGATTTTCTGTCTTAAGAACTTTGTTTTCCTGCCCCTTCTTTTTATAGCTCAAATATATCTTTTCATTCTTTGCTGTCAACTTGAGCTTCTTGATCACTGTTTCTAAAACACCATGTTGTCTGAGTTGTCCAAACATGAACTTTTTTAGAACTAGATGATATGTAGTCTAATAATTTTTTTAATTAGCATACTCAAAATTTTGACAGAAATTAAAATAGTATGTTTTTATTTTTTGACCTCTAAATATATATACATATATATATTTATTTTTTCGTGTTTTCAATTAAAAAAAAACTATTTCTGTATAGTTTATCAATTTCTTGTTTTCTTTAGACATTGAGGACTTTTTTTACAGAAAACTTTTTATTAAATAGATTGTCTATTCAATTTTATATTTCTGTTCTTTGAATCATTGTTGTGTAGCAGACACTCACTAGTAAAGAAACTGTTCCCATTTTCTAAGCAAACAGCAGTTGGTTTGGTTTGTTTCCTAAATCTGAAAAGAAAAATCTCATAACAACAATGGTAAATTTTTAAATTCTAATTCTGGCAAAAAAATCAGGGTGTGAAATAATGATTCCATTTTTAAAATTTAAGAGGCAAAAAGAATATATACAAATACAAAATATTTAATTAGTACTTAAATACATTAATTAATCTATTGTGGGAAAATACTGTAATGACCACATTTCAGTACAGGGTATAATTGACAGTCTAAACAACAGTTGCAAATAATTCAATATATTATGTGAAATTATAGATTCATTTATTTGGGATCACATGTTATTAGAGAAAGGAAGTGGGACATTAACATATTTTATGACACTAATGTATAAATTCTAATTCAAAGTAATCCTAAAATGGCATTCAATAATTTATTGATCAGCTTTATTCATTTTGTATATGATATAAAGAATAACTTAAGTTTTAATTGTTATGGTATCAAAACTTATAGATCCTACAAAATATGAGATGGAGATAAAACTATGGTGATGAATTTTGTTGTCCCTCACAAAAATGAAAATACCATCTCCTCTGTGTTCTATCCCTGTCTTTTAGATTTATAGAATAAAACCAATGACCCTTAGAATTAGAATAAATCTTTAATAAAACCCAGCCAAACAATGTAATGAACTCATCTGCATCATCTCAAATACATAAATCTCCAGCTTCTCCTTAGTCGTGTGATAAAGCACTTGCCAGCTCGCATAATAAGCTATTTTGGTTTTGGTGGAACCTGATATACAGATAAAATCTGTACTCTAGCAACTCCAGCTTACTGGTCTTAGTTTATTCACATGGAGATTAGTAGCAGGAGTATTAAATTTCTATAAATGATCATCCAGTTCTTTAAAGGAAAGTAAAACCTCAAGTCTCTTTTCTAGGCTTAATATCTTATTACTCAATCAAATGCTCATTTGATGAGTCCAAGGGCCCCCATTTTAAAACCAGGCTTATTGAGTTATAATTTGCATATAGTAAAATTTGCTCATTTAAAAATATAGTTCAATGAATTATAATAAATGATATCTGTCATGTAACCACGACACCGATTAAGACACAGTATTTATTTACACTGACAAAACATTTTCTCTAGCTCTTTTGCAGTAAATCCTGTTCACCTTGTTAGTGTTATATCTCTTTTCCTTATTTTATGTTTAACCTATCTATGTTTTCGACATGTGATCTGCTTCTTGTTCTGAGCTGTTATAAAGTTGCTATAAAAACTCATGTCTTTATGGGGATATGTGTTTTTATTTCCTTTGGCTAAATACTTGAAAGAAGGATTGCTACATCTTATGGTAATATATTTTTAATTTTATACAAAACTGACAAATTAGTTCCAAAGTGGGGATATCATTTTTTAAATTTTAATCAAAATGTATACAATTTTCTGCCGATATATTTTGTTTATATTTTTAATTTAGTGTTGTCCATCTTTTTAATTTTAGCTATTCCAGCAGTATCTTCTCTCATTGTCATTTTAACTTGCATTTCCTTGATGACTAATGTTGCATAGGAATGTTTTGTTTGTTTAGTTCTTATTGAATACCTATATAATTTTTAGGAAGTGTCTTTTCAAATCATTTGTTTGTCTTATTATTGAGTTATAAAAATATTTATATATTCCACATAAAAGTCACTTAACATATATATGTCTTGAAAATACTTTCTTCTACTCTCTGGCTTGTCTTTTCATTTTTGTAATACTGTCTTTTTATAGTGCTTTATATGTCCAACTAGTACATTTTTGCCTAAAATGATTGAAAAATGTGCTTTTTTTTCTGGAAATTTATAGTTTTAATACATCTAGGTTTCTGATCCATTTCAATTTAATTTTTCTGTGTGTGCTAAGTAAGAGTTGGTCATTCACTTTTTATGTATGGATACCCAAATATTTCCAGAAATATTTGTCGAAGACTATTGTTTTCTCAATAACTTACCTGCTAAAATGTAGAAAGTCAATTTACTATATACATATTGGTCTATTTCTTGGACTCATTATTATTTTATTTATATATTCAATCTATGCTTATATTATAATACCTTGATTACTGTAACTTTATTAAACTTGAAGAATTTATCTGAAGAATATTTATATTTTTTTCTCCAGAATATGTTCCAGGATATGGAATTCTGAGTTGAGAGTTTGTGTCTTTTTCCTCTAGCTCTTTTTAAGTTTTTCTTTACTTCTATTTTTAATCAATTTGATGTACCTATGTGTAGTTTTCTTCGTATTGACTTCCTTGATGAGGTTTAATAAATTTTTTAAGTCAGTAAGTTTATTTTTTTACACTACTTGGCATATTGTGGTCATTACTGTTTAAAGCATTAATTCTGTTTCTTCTAGTTCTTCTCATGTTTTGTTATTCCAGTTTCATGTATGTCAGACTGCTTAATATTTTCCCACAAGTACCTGAGGCTATTTTAAATTTTCAATCTCCCCCCTCCCTTTTTCAGAATGAGTACTGTCTTTAGTATTACTAACTTCTCTTCTTCTGTATTTAATCTGCTGTTAAATGATAGCAGTTTATTTCTATTTTCAGACGTTTATTACTACAATCTAGAAATTCTACTTTTAGAGTCTCTTTACCAGTTTATTCATTACAGCCATCTTTACTTTTCAGTCATTGACTATATTTCTAATTGCCTCCTTAGAAGTTCTTTCCTGCTAATTCCAAATGCGGAATCATCTTAGGGACCATTTTTCCTGACTGCTATGAGTCATTATTTGGGTCACATTTTTTTTGTGTGTCTTTATACTTTTAGTAATTGCATACTACAAATTTTTGATGACACCTTGTCAAGAATCTACTGTTCATTATCTCTCCCAAACTCCCTGAAGAGTGATTTTTTTCTTCTGTTGGGTACTTGATTACCTTGGGAAAATTACCTGAAGTAGAGAAAGGTTTGTTTAAAATTTGGTTATTATGGATATGTCTCATTTTCCCTTACTCCTAGAGTGAATTCTTATTTCTGGCATGTAGTATTTACTTAGCATGAACCTGCTGAGGTTTCAATGTAAAGCATAAGTTGTTTATTCAATACCCTCTATATTAGCAGGAATCAAACACTAAACTCTATGTTTCTCACTGTACACAGCAGCTGAAATCTCTGCTCAGTTTTTAGTCTTCAGTCCCATATACATGCTGTTCATGGATCAGCCAAGAATTTGAAGAGTGTATATATATTTGAAAACTCACTGCTCTGACTCACTGCTCTGACTCCCCACATCTGCAGTTTCCTCTCTTGATTTACAACCATTCTGTTAGCCTTAATCTCCATCCTCTGTCATTTAATGTTAATAAGATCAACATTTCTGATTGGGTGATAGCCACGCTATTCCAGAGGAAGAGCCATGTAAACATATGTCTCAGCCTTACTTCAAGGGTTCTTTTCTTGCAAGGATCAAACACCTGCCAGTCTCTGCCTACTTTGATCACTCTCCAAAATTTAATGTTTTTTTAATTAAAAACATGTTGTAACCAGAATTTATAATTAATATCTGTGGGACAGTTACTCAATAAAAACTATATTGCAATTTTCAGAAGTTTAACCTCTTTCAAGGGATCTTTGTTGAAAAATATATATATTTATTATTATATATGTGTATTAGTTATCTATTGCTTCATAACAAATTCCTCTAAAACTTAGTGACTTACAACAACAAAGATTTATTATCTCACAGTTTCTGAGGACTAAAAATTCAGGTACATGTTAGCTGGGTCCTTGGGCTCAGGGTCTCTCACAAAACTGCCATCAACGAAATGAGCAAGGCTGCGGTCATCTCAAAGCTCAACTGAGGTCAAATCTGCTCCCAAGTTTACTCATGTGGATGTTGGCAGGCCTCACAAGGTTATTTCCAAGCTCACACACATGTATGTTGGCAACCTTAGATTCTCTCTGTATTTGACTGGAAATACCAGTGCCTTCTCACATAGCCTGTCCTTAAGGTTACAAACAACATGGAAGCTTACTTCCTCCAGCATGAGGGTGGCAAGCAAGAGTGAGCAAGATGCAAGCCAATGTATTTTGTAATCTAATCTTGGCATTGACACTGTTAACTTTTGTCATAATCAGTGTGTGAGAAGGAGATGTCAGTAGGTTCAGCCCATATTTGAGGGTGAGGGATTACACAACAGCATGAAGACCAAGAGGCAGCGATCATTGGAGATCATTTTAGGAAAGACTCTCAGGGGAAAATATGTAAACATGGCCATTCTTTCTACTGTCACTCTTTCAAGGGTCCCCTTTTTTAAAAATTAAGTTTATTGGAGTAACATTGGTTAATACAATTATATAATTTTCAGGTGTACATTATAATTTAACATCTGTATATTCTATTGTGTGTTTACCACCCAAAGTCCAGTTTCTTTCAGCTACCATATATTTGATCCCCTTTACCCCATCTACATACCCCTTCCTTCCTTACCCTCTACCCTCTGGTAACCACTAGTCTTTTTTCTATGTCCATGAGTCTCTGTTTGTTTGTCCTGTTATTTTGTTGCTTTTAGGTTTATATCCCACATATAAGTTATATCATGTGATGTTGAACTTTTTCACAGTCTGGTTTATTTCACTTAGCATGATTATCTCAAGGTCCATCCATGTTTTCACAAATGGCACTATTTCATCTCTTCTCATAACTGAGTAATATTCCATTGTATATATATATACCACAGCTTTTTTGTCCAAGCATCTCCCGTAGGATAGCTTCAGTTCAAAGCTTTGGTTAGTATGACTGCTTTGATTATATCATCTCTAGCATAATTCAATATGCTTAAATATAAAATTATTTTTATGTATTTGGCCAGAGCTCATAATTAATGTCTGCAGGAGGATAATCCATTATATGACATTCCTGCGATTACTAGAAGTAGAAATTCTTTTCAGGCATATTTTGTTGAATAAAATTATATTCTTCATTACTTATAATTACTATTTTCTTCAATGACATAAAATGCATGGTTATTTCCCTTTAAACTTCTGTTAGTGGACTGTGATATATTCCATTGGTTATTCTGTTGAGACCAGTTTGCAAAGTCATAGAACAAATTATATATTGTTAATACTTTCTTTGACTTCATGTATGTCTTAATATCTAAAGTCAAACTCATTAGATGATGTTAACATTTAAAAAAATTTTGCTTATTATATTGTTTCTCCATTTTCCTCTTTAGGGAGTCATCATGTTCTATTCATGATATATAAATTCTCTAGTGAAGAAACAAATAAAGAATTGCAAAATTAATTACTTTATTAAGCTAATGTCTTTTTTAGAACATTAAAATTCATAAATGCTTGCACAAGTATTCATTTTTTTATGTTCTTATGTCTAATTTCTCCAATAGATTTTAGCTATCACTGCACATCTTGCACACTTACATAAGATCCCTGTGATTTATTTTACTTTAATTTTTATATTCAAAATTATTTGTTTCCATTAATTAACCATATTTACATTAAAGTGTGGTGGGCAACAATTAAATTTGATAATCAGCTGAATATTTTACTATAATTGGTTCAGGAACAGAGGGTGATGGAAAGAGATATGTCCAAAGTCTACACTATATCTGGTCAATAGAAGGGGTGCTAATTAACCAGAGGACTTCTAAAATTGGTGGTATTGTCTTAGCCATCCTCATAAACCACAAGATCTAGAATTATACCCTCTTAATATTCAAACACAGTGATATACCACAAAGTGGGACCTTTAAAGTTCATGTTTAGCTGCATAACCTTCCTTTTTATTTATCTCACAAAATACAACTACATACCTTATATGATAATTTCTGGACAACAGTTATTTTGTTATAGCCAGTTTTCACTGTAATTATGAATGTGATGATGTAACAAAAAGAATATATAAATATATTATTGATGTCTATTATAGGAAGCCTAACATTGGCTGAGTTGATATTATATATATAGTCAGTTTTATAGTCATATACAGTCATATTCTGAGTCGATTCAGTCTCATGGTGTCACTTAGGAAAACAACCATTTTATATAGTAATTTGCCTATGATAAAATGTATTGTGAGTGCCAAATCATTTAATATGAATGTCTATTTTGGAATGCATTTTATTCTTAAGGTCTGTTTAAGCATAGACCAAATCACATCTCCTTTACTAAATGCAAACTTCCATGGTATGATATTTGGCTTAAATAATGCTCTCCTAAAACCAGCAAAAAGTCAGCACCTGGTCCTTGGTCAAATCTGAGTAATCAAGTTATATACACAGCTTGTATCAAAGAACCTTTGATTTTTTTCAGTCAGCTTTTTAAATGTTAAGATTGGCTTTTCACCAAAAAAAATATTTTGAGATAGTCAACAATTTTATTTTATTTTTTTGCATAAAGTGAAACATAAAGACAGAATAAATTAAAGGGAAGAGGCTGCTACCATTGGTACTTTTAGAAAATGCTATTCATTGGCACTCGTTGCTTATTTCTATTCTTATTTTCTATATTGCCTAACCAGGGAATTCAGTCTTAAAATCTTGCAGCAGGGATCTATGGGAATATTATTCTGGGCTATTGTGGCTGTTCTGGCTGCTGTAGCTACTGCAAGCTTATACATCTGGATAACCAGTCTTGATCTGCAGAGCAACTATAGAGTGGTCAGATGCTTCTCTACCATTGTCTTATTCTTTCTTATCCTCTATAAGATAATGTGGGATGGTGACCATAATTTCCTGGAGTAGTTTTTCTTTGCCAGTCAAAAACATATGCTAGAATAGACTGGGGATATATGACAGTCTTCATTATAGCGAAGAGTAGATTTCAAGGGAAGAATGTGAATTAAGAAGAACTGAGTCAAGGGAGGAATGTGAATTGAGAACTGAGAATTAAATTGGGAGGTCCAATATTTTTCAAGTCATTCCTTTGTACTAAACTAGGAGACAGCTAAAGAGACAGTGCTCTGCAAGGAGAGTTTTTTTAGCCCCTCGTCCCTACATATTTTCTCCTCATTTCTTCCTCAATTAAGCC
This sequence comes from Macroglossus sobrinus, assembly GCA_004027375.1. Taxonomy (NCBI): domain Eukaryota; kingdom Metazoa; phylum Chordata; class Mammalia; order Chiroptera; family Pteropodidae; genus Macroglossus; species Macroglossus sobrinus. The sequence goes on along the minus strand of PVKZ01002906.1, from coordinate 118,493 downwards.
CCTCTTTCAATCTAATGCAAAGGCATTATTTCAAAAGAAGCACTAATTTATTTTTATTACAAACAGCTATGCATCATGTTACCATAACTTTGTCCCATAACTTTCAGAAATTATACTCCCTGTGACTATCAAGTGAAGAATCTATTTCTTCTTTGGGGGCTTAGATATAAATATATGTTCAACTTTCTGTTCAAGGAAATATTGGAGAGTAAAGCTCTGCTCAAACTCATCATTAACCTTGAGTAATATTTACTAAAAAGTTAATCAAAACATGGTTGAAAATATATTTAATGAAAATAACAAATATAATTTAGGGTTACATTTATCATCATAAAGATAGCATCCATAATTCTTGTAGAAATTTGATGAATTATGAGCAACCATCACATTAGTTGCTTAACTGAGGATAGTCAAAATATTACTGTTAACCTGTTGTTCATCCACTGCCCTAACCTCTGGACTTAGTTCTATATCTGGTTTATGGTAGGCACTAAATAAATCTGTTGTAAAAATATTGAATGAACATCAGTTTGTCACTGTCTCATTTCTAATAGACGCAGCCTAAGTGACTAAGCCTCATGTGCTTCATGATTCTGTCTTTCTGGCTGGCTCTCCTCCTCACTAACATTAGCATAATTCTCTTCATATCACAACAACCCATAATGCTTTTATTGCTCAGTGACTCAGGCTATGATTCACACACATCAGAGCCAAGCCATAAAGCTTCAAATTTAAATTATTGACTTCTCTTTTGTTAGGGCCTTCAGATCTCTTTCTCCCCTTTCCAGAACATCCTCTTGTTTCTTCATCAGATAAGCCCTGGTCTATGTCTGTTTGAAAACAAAATATTTTAGAGCAAGAACTATAATTTTCATCTCAGGTCTTTTTTATCGGGTCCTGGGTTTATATACCTATGATATATCTATGCTATTTTCCTCCTATGTCCCTTTGATTAAAATAGGTATTTTTGAAAAGACTTAGAAACAAGAAGAAAAAAATCTAAAGCTCCATAATTTCTCAAATGCCTGAGAAACATTCAAAATTTTGAACTGTAATATCCAGAAAAATGACAGTGTGACTGATTAGTCCTTTCCCACATCCTGAATAGCTGATGAAAGACTTAAAAGTATACTCTGTAAAGTGAGGAGGGTGGGCATCTCACACAACAGTAGATTTAACATTGTATGTTTTCTTGTGGTTATTACGTAGTTTTAGAGTAGAGGACTTTCTAATAATTAGATTTTTTTCTGATTCATAAGAACTAATTTTAATTTGTACGTCTGTTATTCTTAATTAGTATAATAATCTGCATACCTGTTACTCTAACTGCATAAAATTAAGAGTTAAACACACACACATGTATATACTTATGTGTTTAAACGTAATATATCTTTTTGTAAAATTTCATTATTTACATTAATATTAACATCAGCATGTTAAAAGGCACTAATATTATTATTAACATATTTCATATGATAGTAGCCATTGATTTTAAATGATGCTCAAGACCCTATATGATTTTATTCTCTTTAAGTAAATAAATTCCTTCAAATTTTTGCTGCATGGCCACTGTGGCATAGTTTTCATTTTTTAAACATACTATGAGCAGCATTATGATTTAAAATCTTAAAATTTGGCTTAATCTTTTTGAAATTTTCATTGAATTCACCAAATACTCAAGATTTTATGTCCCCTTGCCTTAGTACCAAAAACAAAAGATGCAAGCCATGCCACTTGCTTTTTTTCAGTAGCCTGAATTATTTGAGAGGATTATGCAAGGCGAATGAAGACAGCAGTCTCTTTAAAGGGTGGCCACTTGATAGCTGTTAGACAGCTGTACTAATAGAAGTATTCCTTGGTTGGCTTCTTCATGAGGACCCAGGTAGGATACATGATATGTCTTAGGGATACTGTAACTTAGGAACCTTTTTCATGAACTCTTTACCATGTCCAGGCTTTCATGGAAATAGCAGAGCAGCTGGGTTTGAAAGTGTCATAAAACCAACTACCAAAATCACTGTTTGTGACTCTAGTGAATCAGAAACTGGAGAAGCTTTCTCGAGGATTCTGTTCAGGCTAAGACCAGGGCCAAGACGAGTCTGTGAGAAATGTGTCAGGATGACAGGATAATGACAGAGATTGAATTCTCCATCATCTCGCATGATGAGGATAATTTTTTAATTTGCTTTAAAGGGAAATATAAAAGAGATATTTCTTCTCCATTTGAATTTAAACTATAAGTTTTTATTCACATCACTTTTTCCTTTCTACCTCAAAGTTTGGATCATTGTCTCTCTACTTCCTATCTCTTCACCAGCTACTTTATGATTTTTATTTAAGTGTTACTTTCTCAAGAAATACTTTTGTTACTCTTCTTTCCAAACTAGGTCATTTTCCCCTATTATAATCTGTATTGACCATATGTCTTTTGTGTGTGTGTCATTTATCACAATTTAGATAAATGATTAATACTGTTATTGGTAATTTAATTTCTGCTTCACCCTTCCCCTTTCGACAATATAAATTCCAGAGTAAAAGGACTTAGTCTGTATTGATTATTATTCTCTCCTCAAACACCTAGCATAGGTTGTATAATTGTATAGAGCAGGCACTCAATGCATATCGATTGAATGAAAGAGGGAATATAGAAGTGAATTACTTAAAGTAAATTTGACTTGGAGATGAAGTCATGTCTGAATGCTGTCATTTGTGATAGTAAGAAGAAAATACCTAAGGCAGATTTCAAGACACACAAAATACTGGGTTGGCACTGAACACCTACCAATTTTCCACTAAGAATTCTTGAGAGGGGTATCTCTCATAGATATATTCCTCAAGCCTGAAAGACTTCGAAATCTCAAGCTCCATCTATCATACACACACATATAACTCTCCTCCCCACACATAAACACACACCACTGCTACCACCTTCTCAGGAGGAAAGAGTGACAGTCACCTAAAGAAAAAAGGAGAGAATTATGGTCAATAGGTGGTGTTTATATTATTTGTATGACCATTTTTTAAAATGTGTCTTTTATATCTTATAGTAAATTAGTGATGGGGCTACATAGGGACTATGTAAAATAATGTGAAGACTGTCTATTTTGTTCACTGTTAAATCTTCACTATCTGGTACATAGAGGACATCAATAAATAAATAAATATAAATTAAATAATGTGTGAATAGATGAATGGATGTGCTAATAAAGCTGGTTGGGTAAACTAATACTAGTAGGGAGAAGAATTGGTGGAAAATACACAGTAAGCACCTTAAGAAAAGATACTGGTAAGACAAAACTAGCAGTGATAGAAAATTAAGTTGTATTAGTTGTACAAATATCATATTTCTTGGTTAAGTTATTACTACTTTGAAAGAAAAAAAACACTTTAACAGCAATTTTTGTATTCTCAATTTTTAGCATTGTGTCTACCTGGAAAAGAGTATTTTTGTCGAATTGATATACCGATGGATGGTGTATATCCTAGTCATTTTAGGGTCAGACTTGACAAAAACTGTGAGAGACTGACTTCCTTCTTATCACCCCACTATAAACCCTTACAGTGAATTTTTCATTTTTTTCTCCTCTTTGCCATTTTTTATTCTCTATTTTTTTCTGTTACCCTCCAAATTTCTTTCATAAGCACGCTCAGAGCCCTGCCATTGGTGTTGCCATAGCAACCCCCTAAACTGGAGTTATAGTACTCAATCTTCCCTATTTATTTCCCCCTCTCTGGAATGTACTTTCTTTCTGCCCTATATCACTGACACTCAAATAGGCTCTACTCCAATTTTAAAGAGAAATAGAGTGTGTGAAAAGTGTAATCAGTAAATTGGACTAACCCTAGTAAATCAGAAAACTGACAATATAATTGAAATCTCTAACAAATTTAGATAAATTGTTTTTTTCTAGACATTGTTTAGAAATTGTTCCAAAGTTTTTCTCTGTCAACTTTAGATAAACTGGTTTTCTTTTTCAGCCTTAAAAAAATATATATGTATTTTAAAGAACCAGAGGGAATAGAGACACAAAGGCTAAATTTCAAACAGGAGGCAGGAAACTCAAGGTTGTTGCAAGGAGAGGATAAATCACTCAGGGAATTAGGAACACAGAACCTTCCCAGACTAAGCCCAGCTCAGCTGCCGCCAGCCCTCGAACAATTCCCTTCAGTGCTTGGGTGTTTCTGAACAGCTGAGGTTGGCCTTTCACTTTTATAACTAAAAAAAAAAAAAAAAAAAATGGCTGAAATATCTCTTCATTGTCTGATGTTTGTTAGTCCTTACTGAATTATATCCTCTGGGAAAGCAGAGACTATATCTTCTGTTTTAGGAAGCATTTCATCACTAATGGTGAAAATTAGAATCAGGCTTTTGCATGCATGAAAGAAATGACATATTCTGAGAAGCACCTGTCCCTTTGACCAAAGCCCTCTCTCATAAAATACTAATGTTGCTGATGCATTCTCTATTCCTCTATTACCACAAGGGAATAAAACTTCCATCTGTTTAAGTCTCGCTTCACTTTTCATCATATTCTTCTGAAAGCCTACTGTTAAAGCTTAGCTCCACCCCATCTAGTTGCCTCCTTCCATTTCTTGGCTATCAAGCTTATGATCCTTCCTGTGTTTTGCAAACTCCAGCCTCAGGCTTCAAGAGTCTTCCACAGACGTTGTCTTAGGTCTGCAGTTTAGAGAAACTAGGTTCCAACTTTGCTGACAGAAAAGGTAGTGGCTGAGTATTTTGCAATTTCAGGTTTTTCTCTGTCTGCATGTTGGTATCTTTTCACTAGCAAGGGCAAAAGATGATTTTGACACTGTAATTTGTGAAAGCCACCATATTGGGAACTAGAAATGAGGTATAGAACAAATGAAGATTTCATCCCTGCTTCTCAAAAGAAGAAATAAAGGCGTGGATGCATGAATTAAACAATTTACATAGGACATTTTATATCCAAGATGATTTCAGCTGTTTTGTTAGTTCAGTAGTAATATACTATAATTAAGAAAATAAAACCTAACCAGGAAGTACTTCAGCTTTAGTGTATGAGACCATATATATGCTCAAATATCTTTTATTAGAACAATTAACAAACAAACCCATACTAATCCCAAATTCCTCTACTGGAGTTGCTCCATTTGACGACAAAACAACTTGAAAAAGCTGCCTGTAGCTTTGTCTCTAATTCCCCTTTACTCTGCCCACAGTATTTTTCAATGAAGTGTAGATTCTCACCCCTTCATTAAAAATGCCTTAACACTTTCACCTCTTTGGGGCTTATTCCAATGGTGACTACTGGCAATATTTGCAAGGGGTGACTGCTTTATCCTTTTAAAATCCTATTCTCTTGTCTGAAATGTTGAATAGGTCTAATAGCATAGGAACAAATAAAATAAAGTATATGTTTGAGAAGGAAATTCATCTTATAGTTGTAATAAAAGTTGACCCTTGACAACTTAATTCTCATTCCTAGCCCTATACCTAAAAAAAAAGATATCCGGTTAGAGCATCAACATATGAAAGCATAAGTCTTGCCCAAATTAAAAATAAAATTTTTCTGATTTGGTTTCAATTACACTCTTATCTTAGAATGAGTGAAGAACGTAAGAGAACACCTAACTATGAGGAGAAAAGGAAGAAAAAAGATTAGCAATCCCAAGTGTTTCAGCTCTATTTTTTCCATTTGCTTATTTAATCAATTATTATATATTTCATTATGGATTTATTTATTTTAATTTTATACTTTGGAAAATAATCCAGGCTGTCTTTCTGACTATCTGTCTGTGCCTGTGTCTATCTTTCTGTCTTCTCGAATGGTTCCAGCATTGGCATCAGGAGCTCTCTTGGTTGGCTTCTGCGTTCCTTTGACATATCCTCATCATGTATTTTTTATTGTTGCTATCTTTTTTCTGTTTGTATTTTGCTTGTTTTAGTATTCTTATACTTTCTGGCACTACAAAATGCTCCAAGCTTGTCAGGAGCCGTTCTTATCAAGGCTCTCATACCTGAGATCTAGGCAACTTTGCCTTGGGACAGAATCTGCCTCACCCTGTGCTATCTGATAGGATAGACAGCCTAAAGTCAGTTGCCCTGACATGCCCTGACTTGCCCTGGGCCCCTTGAGCCATTTGCTTAAACTAATCTGACCTTGCAGCCCCCTCCTCTCCCCGGACCCTTCTGCATTTTTGGGTCATATAAGGAAATGGAATGTTCTGCTGTTCGATATCCAAGGCAACCGTGATTATGCAAATCCTCCCCTTTATATACTAGAGTATATAAATCCTCCCCTACCTACAATAAACGAGGCTTGATCAGAACTTTGTCCTGCCTCCGCTCCTTTTTCTCGCCCGTTTTTCTCAGGTTGGATCCTCCTCGCCCCCACGAATAACTAGGTCCCGTGGGTCGGGACACAAGCTCATCTTTGCATATTATAGATTTTTTTCTGAAGAATGCTACTTTTTAAATTTGAGAATTGTACTAGAAACTAAGAACTCTAAGCTAAATGTTTTAATTGTTACAGGGATATAGTTGCTTGTAGGCTCTGTTACCTGACAAAAAGTAGATATGTGTATATTCTAATACATGTTTATACATAAAGCTACAAATATTTCTATATGTAACCATCTTTATTAGGATAAACACGAGTTCATTTAATAGATCCAACTCTGATCTATTACCACATGGATCATTGTAGACTTTCCTTGTTGCTTATGTGTAACCTCCCCTCCAACGGCAAGAAACCTGGCAGTTACCATCCACTGAACATTTACTTGACTATTCAGTCCCAGTACATGTATAGCAGTTATTATTTATCCACACCCCAGTGGAATAAAGCAGCTTTATCAGCTAGAGTATAGTGCTTACATACAATTTACTTTATGTCTGTAGTCATATATGCTCCATTTATTTCCAAAATTACTTAGGTCAGCCTGCCCTGTTCAATAAAGTCTTTTCATATATTTGTAATACAGTTACATAACTTTGTAACATTCTGCATTCAATTCTGGGATCCCCTGACCTCCTAAATGATTTTTATTTGACATATATTAAGATCTACTCTCTGTGCAATAAAGTTCTGTGGACTTTGACAAATGCATTGTAATGTATGCATTGCTGCAATCTCACCTAGTAAAACCTCTCCTCTTTCCCCTGATAAACTCTTGTAAACCACTGATTTTTTTTTTACTCTAATTTGAGTTTTGACTTTGTACAATTCCATATAATTGGCTGAGATTGAACAGTTCCTGAGAGGGGAAGTGAAGATTGAGAAAGATAGAAAAAGAGAGATAGAGAGAGAGAGACAAAAGATAGAGTCGGGAGGGCTCACAGTAAATACTGTGGCCCCAAGTTTATTTAACACTGCATATTTATACCCTTGACAAAGCATGAAAAACAAAACCCACATAACTGTAAACAATTGCTTGACATTTACATAACTTCTCTCACCTATTTTCCATTAAGCCAAACTTCCTCCATCTGTAGGGAGCCCGCCTGCTCTGCAAACTTCTAGTTTGCAGGCAGCTTTAACCCCGTCTGTAGGGCCTCCAGCTGTAAAGCATTCAGCTGTAGGGCATTCGACAAGAATGGCTCCCAACATATGTACATATATATGTATAATGAGATATATATAAGAGTAAGAAATAGAAGAGTTATAAACTCTAAAAGAATGAAATAGGAACCAAAAAATAAAATATACAATATTTGAAATAAAAATAATTCACTTGGTGAGCTTAACTGGCAAAGTAGAAAAGAGAAAAATGAAAATAAGTACACTGAACCTCAATTGGAATAAAATATTAAAATGTTATATTAAAATTTATTTTTTAAATATTAATATATCTAAAGTGATTTATCAGAGAATAAAGATTGAAATACAATAAACTTATTCTCAATATTTCATGAACTAATTTAAGCAAATGAGTAATTGGATACCCAGGAGAAAGGAATTAGAGTAGGGGAAAGAAAAACATATTTGAAAAATAATGGATAAACTTTTTAAAAAATATATTAAAAACTAAATCAATGATTCACTAATTAATAAATTCTAGTCAGGGTTATATGTTCTTTTTTTTTCATTTTATGTTTGTTTATGATGAGAAGAATAGTCAGGACTAGTTTATCATACACAGATATGAAAGTCCAGATACATTCTTTATCCATACTTGTTACTATTTGTTACCAGCTTTCCACTGACCAACAGAATATAGGGGCAGTATTTTTATTTCATAAATTACTGTCATTCATTGAGTCAAGTAAAATAGGTGTGCATATACCAAGCACTATATTTTACTTATAGTTAATCCTCAATCTTAGAAGGGTCACGTTATTCTTGATAGCTACAGATAAGAAAACTGAAGTTTGAAGTCACACATGTAATTAATGGCAGGTTTGGGATGTAAATCCAGATGCTCCCAAGTCTAAGTCCATATATTTTGAGGTCTATAAAGTACAAGAAATTGCCAACAACTATTATTGTTTTTATGGTATCCTCTCATCTAGACATTTTCATCCACTAGACCAAACTCTTAAAATGTAGTTAGGTTGAATAACTGATATCTTACTCCAGGACGATACTAATTAAGTCAGAAAAACCACAGAGAAATGTTTGCGATCCCCTTAAGAATCAGTACACCCCACTCCAGGGACATCAGTGCCCGCAAGAATAAATTTAACTGTAGTCATTTTCGAATAGCCATTTATTGAACATTCAGAATATTAGACTAAAAGACATCCATTATAAAGTTATTCTATAGCAATAATTCATTCTATATAGCATTCCTTCTAGATCTTATAAAGAAATGTGCTTAGAGAGTAATGTCCAGTGTTAAGCATAATTGAACTATATAAATTCAATGTGGACTGAAACTTAAAATAAATTTGTTCTTCTGGTTATAAATGCCCAATATGAAATATAGTATTACAACAAATATCATAAAAACTTTCTACAATATAGTGGTGTTTTATTAAGTCAATACTAAAATTCCATTATTTTGGAAGTTACTTTTGCCTATAAGGTTTAAGTTTATCGTTTGGCTCAGTGATTGTTAAACTTCAGTACTGTGAAAGGGAAACTTTTAAAACTGAATTGTAGAAAGCAGATTCTGACATTTATGGCATAGCTTGTATAGCCAAAAGAGTGATAAGGGAAAGTAGAAAAAAATCTCTCTGTCTTTATTTGCCTCGGTATTTTATAGTAAGGTCCTAGACAATCTTCATAAAGTGAGTGATGCATACAAATCTAAGATTTGGTAAATCATATCACCCCAATTTTAAAAGATAATGGAGAAATTTTAACACAAAAATAGATCAATTTTATTCAAACATAAAATTTGTCCTGTAAGCCTGTAAGGATAGAGTTTATAGTAAAATATCAATCTAAATATGAACTATAAATCCTTGAAAATCAGAGATATAGAGATTATAAAATATGTCTGGGGTGGTCCCCCAAACATATCCATATCTTAATTCCTGGAATTTGTAAATGTGTTAGGCTACATGGCAAAAGGGAATTAAGGTTGCAGATGAAATTAGGCTGTTAATTAACTGATCTTGAGATGAGATTATCCTGGATAATTTTAGTGAGCCCAATTTAAACTCACATTTCTTTATAAGTGGAAGAGAGAGGCAGAAGAGTCATAGAGTCGGAGAAAAATTTGAAGGAGCTTTGCTGCTGGCTTTGAAAATGTGCAAGAGTACACAAGTCAAGGAACATAGGTAGACTCTAGAAGTTGGAAAAGGCAAGGAAGCAATTCATAGAGCCTAGCCCTTTGGCACCTTTATTTTAGCCTAGCAAGATTCATTTGCGACTTCTGACCTCCATAATTTAAAAATAACAAATTAGAGTTGTTTTAAACCACTATACTTGAGGTAATTGATTAAGCAATAATTAAAAAGTAACAGAGTAAGTTGGCACATAGACTAAAATATCTCCAGTTTTAAACAAAATTTAAACTCCTAAGAGTTTGCTTTTTCCAAATAATCAACTGGATTTAAGTAAGAGAATATTTCACAGAATAGAATATTTTATGGTGTTTGTTTATCTGAGATTATGAGCATTAATAAAAGTTTAAATGTTAAGCATGTATGACATTCTGAAGAAAATATTACTGCAAACATTTCTGGTATGTGGAAAGAGGTAAGGATCATACCAAGGGTTTCTGTTCAACTATATAAATCATTAATCAAGTAAAAATAGGGAATTAATAGATACTTTTATTTTGTACTTATTAGGTAAAGAATATATTGCAATTAACTAAACTAAAAATTTCCATCTATAATTAACATTTTAAAATATTTCTGCTACAACTTAATTGTACTCATCAACTAATGTGCCATCTGATGACTTGTCAAAACTCTATGAAAACACTGCTAAAACCAAAGTTTTTATTTTAATATTTTACCAATTTAATTTTACTCAGAAAACTTGTCAATTTTATTTCTATTTTTAGCTAAATGAGAAATTTTCTTTAAATGTCAAAACATATCTTTGGTATGCATACATAGAAGCTTCTATAAAATATCTAAAAAATATTTAATTTTTGTAAATTTTCTTATTTTAATTAGACTGGGGTTTTGTCAGTATCGATAAAAGAAGATAAATGCTTTAAAATTTAAAAGGTAGCTGATTATTGTATTATCACAGAATAATCCAGATATACCTAAGATTTTACACTTTTTCCTTTTACTCAGTAAAATGAACCGGTACATCAGTACTTTCATAGCATTTTAAAATTTAATAAGTTATAAGATTAATTAATTAAAAATTTTGTGGAGTGATTAGGGAAGTAAGAGACATTACGATACTTAACATCTAATATTTCACTACAAAAATTTTCATTTTCTTCTCCATCTTTTTTTTCTTTTTAACTATTTTGCTTTATAATTTTCCAGTTTTCAAATTTGATTGTTTATGCACATCATCTGACTCAGAGTGTCTATTCTCCTTAGAAAACAGTAGATATTTGTAAATAAGTATGTATTTTACTATAATAATTTTTTTTTATTTTCATACTTTGAGATCTGTCAGCTCTGAAGGTTATTTCATTTGAAAGATAAACATCATTTCCCACCTATAGGAAACAGTTAAATGCAAATCAAGAAGTGGTGATTTTATAATTATATATTTATATATATGTCATAACACATCTGTGTGTGTACACACACACACACACACACACACACACACACACACACATGTTGTGCTGTTGTGCTGTTGTGCTATGTACTGAACTAAATTGAATGTTATTACCAACACTGTTGCTAACGGCTCTGTGGCCTTTTGAAAGACAGTCAATTTCTTTGAGCCTCAGAATTATCAGCTTTAAAAGGAAAGGACTGACATATTTGGTCTCTAGGGTCATTTCCAGCCAGGAGGTGCTATAATATTTGGACTATGTGGCCTAATCCCTGGCAGTGTGACTTTCTCACTGCAGAAGCAAATGATTAAAATTCTTATAAAGTAGCTCACGATTAAGTGTGATACCTAAAAGGGAAAAATTGGAAGTATTATAGTGATATTTTAAAAATTGGACTTACCCACCTTTTAATGATAAACTTGAAGAGGAAACGACATTATTGGCAAAGTAGAAGGAAGGAGTTGGGCATAAGTATGCCCTCTTGAAAGAATTGTATTAGAGTTGGTTTCGCTAAAGCACAATTTATGCTGGGAAGCTGTGAAAAAATGAGTTTTAATTGACTTTGGCAAATGAAAGATTAAGCAGAGAAATTTAGATTTACTTTCATAGGCAGTATGAAGCTACTAAAAGTTTTTTAAGAAACAAATTATGAAAACACAATAATATCTGGAAATATTATGCAGAATCTAAGTTTGGAGGAGGAAAAAAAAATGAGAAAGAAAATAGAAGTGGAAAGGACCGTTCACATTTTTTTTTTTTTTTTACTGAGGATCTGCTGAATGTAAAGCATTATATTGTATGCTGCAGGTGATACTAGCCTACAACACACGGTACCAGCAGGAAGAATCAGGATATAGCTTAGATGGCAAGAATAAGGAAAAAAAGAAGTAAATATAAGATGTTTTTTGAATTGACTTTTAAAAATGATTTGATACCTTATTGAAAATGAAGAAAGAGCAATCAGATATAACATAGACATATGAAATTAGGATTGGTGAATAGTGGTAGTAATAATGATGAAAAGGAACTTGAAAGAGGAAAACATTTTGGAAGAGAAGATAATGAATACATTTTTATAAACTAGTCTGTGAAATACAGACTAGGAAAATAAGGACATTTTAAATTACTGATCTAAGAATCTGGTCTTCAATATTTAATTTATATCTTCCATATTTTATGTAGTAGGAGAGATTATTTCACTTCTGAACTTAGTTAATACTCCCTAATAATTTTCACACACACACACACACACACACACATTAGTTAATGCTAATATCCAAGTCATGAAAAAGCAATTATTTTTTTGCATAAATTGCTAATTATAAGTACTTGCTAAGGTGTTGCATAACCAGGTCTACCATTAGAGCCAAATATTCTAGTCAGCATAAGTAGTTCTGAGAAGGAAGCAGGTGGAGGAAAACAAAGATGGGAAAATTAAGAAGAAATCTGACTCCTGTGTTTAATTCTCACTAAAAGAGTCATCCTCAATGCTGTTCTCTTTTCACCTTAGAGACTCAAATGTTCAAATCCATATTTCAACAAATCCAGCAGAATACAACCAACAGCTTTTTTTTATGTGGAGATATGAAGTTACCAAAGTGTTTCATAACTAGAAAATCTATCCAGAAATTTCTACCTAGATTCCAGTCTCTTGCCAGCATGAAAAGTTGATACTCAGAGAGGTCATGTTGTGAAATTAAGCAACATCCAGTACTCATCTCTTTATAACACCTACATGCATTTCACATGTCTTTCATTTGCTATAGTCAGGCAGTATCTTTAACAGTCATGAGGATCTTGGGAATTTCTTTAATTATCATAAGGCTTATTATTTCTATGGAGTCTGACAGTGTCATGAGCAAGGACCTAGAATATACCCATGTTTGGGAATATACAGACAACCTTAACTGATGCAGGGTTCCATGAAAAACGTCAAAATGAGAGAAGCAGTGGAACTCCTGAGAGAATACTGCCACAAGTAATGAGGAAAAAGGCTAGTAGGAGGGTAGGTTATCCTCAGCCCAAGCTCCCTGGGGTAGAGTAAACAATTCCTCTAGAATTGTGAGGACACATTCCCCTCTCTTTACACTTTACAAAATAATGAAAATGCTTCCCTCTGGCTAGAGATAGAAGCCAATACAGGAGATCTGGTGGCAAATGCAGAGGCAGTGACAGCAGGGAGAAGAGTTCAGTGCTTCTGCATTTGCTTCAGGGGACCATCAGAGAGAGTATGGACTGTAGCAGAGATTAGCATTGATCTTGAAGTGCCTCCAGCTGGACCCTGGTGACCGAAAGGATTTTATCAAGATTCAAGAAGAAATTAACATAACAGTAGGAGATAACAAAACAGAGGAACCACAAGAGAACCGCTAGAGTAAATGGTCTGTGGGAACACAGCCCACCTTTTGTGTTTACAGAAAATCCTAACTAGAGAATTGAAGTTCTGTCATTGACAAATAGGTGACTATTAATTAAGCTGTCACAACCTGTTGAAGTGACATTACCCCTGTGTGGGAATGAGCCAATGGCTCACAATTTTTGCTCCCCCCACTTAAATACTTAAAACTTATATTGCATACTCTGTCCATATCCAGAAACCCAACTATCACCTATATATTTTCATGCCTAAAAATACTAATACACTCAGAAAATCTGTCTTTGCTTTTTATTGACTAGAATAATAGCACTTTACACTTTGGTCAGAAGTTATAGTAATGACTATAAAATTATTAAATTGGGCTTATTAAGTCACATAACATTAATCTTGTTTTTTTAGAGTCATGGCATATAATTAGCAGACTTTTTCTGTGTTAGTCTGATACAATATGTTTCTATTTAATGTCAACCATAGTTCACATTTGTCTTGTATGTACATTTCTATTACACAAAGATAATTTCTAACCAAACTTAAGAGTTTAGCTTTTTGGATTGTATGTTACAAAAGTACATTGGTTTGTGCAGCTTTCATTTTGAATGAAAATTTTTAGCTTATATCAATGAAACACTAATAGTTGCAATAAAAACTTACATTAAATGAGATGGTGTGAAATGTGTTCTTTAAGATGTTTAAAGGATCCACATTTGCTATTATTTGTATTAATTCCTTATTCTTGCAAAACTAAATTTCTTCAGTAATTGTTATAGTTATGACTTAGATATAGGTCTCATTATGTAAAGCTGAGTTTTCAGGCTATATGGCTGAGATTGGGAGGAGGTAACAAATGATGATTTCTATTATTTCTTGTCCTATTTTTGAACTGCTTTTTTTCCTAAAAGCAAGAGATCACAACAAAGATTTATTCTCTTTTCTCCAACTGAGGAAGCAGATAAAAGTTTTTAAAAGCAAAACAGAAACGCATGCCTTGAGGTGAAACAGACTCTCTATAAACACACACACACACACACACACACACACACACACACACACACAAGCACAGACACACATGGACTTTTTCAGACAACATTAACTGTTCTAGTTATGGTCATTTTAGTTTCGAGAAAGAAAGACCTTTATAGCTAGCTCCAGCAAAAAGGAAGGGATCTTCTTATAAAGATACTAATGGGCAATTGTATTAGTATCTTCTTATAAAGATACTAATGGGCAATTGTATTCAGAGATACAATTGTATTGTCTTATTGGGACTGAAACTAAGGAGCTGGAAATCAAAGTTTCTCTTGTCATTTTTTAGAAGCTACGTGGCCTCCCTAAATCTCGGCATGTGTGCTCCTTGCTCTTGTCTCTCCTTATTCCTAATTTATTATTTCTACTCTGTAATAGCATAAGCTTGCCAGGTGGCTTTGGCTTGCTAGGGCACCATCTTCATTCTTGACTCTGCTTCATAAATTTTCTATTTTTTTTTCCAGATTCAACCTTATAAATTATCTGTTTCCAAACCCCAGATAACTGACACTTGCTTCTGGTTGTTAATTCAAGTTCCCAAGAATGCAATCTAGTCGACTCATCATATTTTTGAAAACCAGGCCACAGAAGATCCTTCTTGGGTCAGATGTGCCCACCTGAGAAAAGGTGCTAAAGTGATATGGAGTCTAGTGACCTGACTGATCTCTCAGCAAGACCTGGGGCTAGAATTTCTCTGAAAAAGGTATAGGCAGAACTGACTTCTGAAAATATAACATCTAATAAAACTGCTAGAAACTACTGTTAGATCATTTTTCTAAACACTGCTGAGGGCAAAGTGATGTATTAGGAAAAGAACCTGGTTTGGAGACTTACTCACCTAAAGTTTCTGGGGCTGAATTCCTTATTTATAAATTGAAATAACAATACCACCTCAGTGATAAATGATATCTGAAAATCTTAATATGGTCTTGGATTTACTTTAAGTACTCAATAATGCCAAGTAATTTAGCTGCTCTTCCTTCTTTTTGCTGACGCCTGGATCTCTAAATTAGGATAAATAACTTTGATAACTCCTAATATTTTACCCCTTAAAAAAGCATACTAAGTCAATTAAAAAATATATATATATATATTTTATATTTATATATTTTCTAGATTTTGGCTTACATTTTAAATGTAGCTGTATTATGCATATAGCTTTGAAAAATTCTCTTCTATAGGCTTAGTTTCTTAATATCTTTTATTTTCATACTGGTTTATACAAGTATTTTCATGAATACTTGTACATTTTTATATTGGAATGCTCTCATTTATATTGAAAAAATGATGAGCAGTCTTTTTGTAAAAAGGCCAAATATGTTAAAAATAAAAGTGTTTGCAAGTCATTTTTTATTTAAATTGAAAATATTATTGAATTCCATGAAGAAGATAAAACTTAAGAATTCTTAGATAAATCTCACCTTGTACTGAACAGAAGAATGCCAGTGACAAAATTAGCACTCCCTTTTAACCTATAAAATATTGAAATAACAACACAAACACAAGTATTCAGTCTTTAATGGTATGTTGAAGTCCAAAGAGTGCATTATCTCATTTCACTGTTAGGAGAAAAAAACCGTAGAGGTAGTACTATTGTAATTTGGATTTTTCAGATGTGGAAACTGAAGCTTAGAAAGTTGAAACAACTTGTTCAATTTCATACAACAGATTACCAGTGGCGAAGGGGCATTGGTTAATTTATTCAATGCAATCTAACATTTAATGACGACTGTAAGTATATATCAGCATTTAATGCCATATCGCTAGGTACTGGAAATAAATAAGATGGATCGTCTAATCTCATGTACTCTTAGCTGCTATTTTTCATATTTTCATGTTGCTTTTCTGCGTGTGTTGAGTAGTAATGATCAGACCACATGATTTGGGAAAATATCAGCTGGGTCAGTTGCCCACTTTCTTGTTTCTCTGGACCAGTATGTGATGCTCAGGAGTATCCTGGGTCCTAAAGGCCAGCCTAATGCATCATCACAGTGACCACCATCACAGTGATCTTCATTTTCTAACAAGAAATGTGCCAGGTCATTAATGAGTCTTAATTGTCTTTCTTCCAGGTCTCATGTGTTTTCTCTGGTAGCTCTTTTGTTATTGATGAATTGCTGATTTGTATATTTTTCTCATTTAATTTTTTTTGATGTATATGTGCATATAGGCTATGTTTGAACTTATACCAAAGCCAGATTTAAAGCTATGAAACTTCAGTGAGGCTCATGGCCTAATGTTAGTCATTCCTGCCTGTGGTTATTTTACTGTGTACCCTCTTTAAATATAAAATCAACTGATATCTTTCTTCAAATCATACCCTGATTTATTTTCTAGGGAAAAGATATTTTTGTGATACACAATATTTAGGATTTCACAATGAACATGTATGGCAGATGCTTGATGAATTCAGGCAAAACAACATTTAGCAATTGAATTATCCCTTTAGAATGATAATATCACAATGCTTTATCTTAGTTGTTTTCTATTTTTGTCAGTTATGTAAACCTTTGAGTATATGTGCTGCCAAAGCGAACACAATTATGTAAACCTTTGAAAGATAAAACATAACTATATAAAGGAATACCACTCATGAATGGCTTTGTGTATACATTATAAATTGTCTTTTCTGGTTTTTATGTTGAATTACTAAATTCTACAGTCATGGTTACAAATTAAAGGGTAGCTTTCTCCAACCAAATTATGGAATAATTTATTTTTATATCCCCCAAATTGCATTGTCCATAGGAAGGCACAAAGTAAATATATTTTAATTCTACTTTTAAAAAAGTAGCTTAATAGGAGGAGTAATTAAAGGAGCTAAGTTCTTCTTAGAAACTTTTTCTGAGTGCCTGAAACAGGTGTAGACTTCTACAAGACATGAAATAATAAGTTAGTTACGCATGAAAAAAAGTGAAATTTTTATATTAGTTTTAGGGAGTTTTATGTCTTTCCTAGAAAGCTAATCATCTCAAAGAAATATGTGTTTGTTTTTTTTTCATCATGAAATACAGACTTGAAGCTCTTCTTGATTCCATTTAATGAAATAATGAAACTTTTAATGTGAAGTTGACAGCTTTACATGAAATAATTTAGACAGAATTCACTCTGCCTGTAAAATCTATTTATTCTCAGCATAAACTGAAGAGATAAACTGGGGATGTTGAAGTGAACTTTTCTAATGATTGAAATTTAAAAATTCAATTATCAATGTCCTTACAATATATTCCTCAACTATTATCATCTACCTTTTGTCTGTCTTGTATCTATCTCTTTCATTTCTTCGTATGAATCTTCCTGAAAAAAAAAAAACATGTTAAAAACACAAATAAAAATAAGATAAAGAAATAAAGCAAAACTCATATCCCTGTCTGTTAATTTCATGTTTGGATTCTGGATGATCAAATATGCATGTTGTTAAGGTTTAAAAAAATATCAAAAAACATTGACTGAGAATGGAAGCTGGGTTATGGTCTTATCTCTTCAACCACTTAGCTATGTGACTTGGGCAGGATACTTCATATTTTTGGTTCTCATTTTCATCATATTCTGTATGATCAAATTCCTTTCATACATAACAGTCTTTTATTCTGTAACTCAGGAAATCTCAATTCTCTTGTGCCTCTACTTCCACAGTAACAGAATATGAGTAGGAGCCTGTATTGTTCAGGAAATAGATGGCACTCTGAACATAGGTAATGGGACAACTTAATACGTGAACAAAGGACACCAAGTTAGGCTTGACTGGATAAAGAGAAGGAGGAGTCACCGAACCCACGAAGAATGGAAACTATAAGACTGGGCTGCCTAAGTAGCTATGGACTTCAGCAGAAGGGTACAGATACTGTCAACTGAAGCCTAGCAGTGACCGAGTCAAGAGAACACATCCCTGACCTCTCCTCTGAAATCACCTGCTAGTGCTTCCCAATAGTGAAACCTGACAGGGAATTAGAAGGCACACAGCAGGGTGGAGGAGAGTGGAAAACAAATCTGGAGTAACATATGAAGAACATTCAACTCAGGGTTGTCCTACTGAAAGATGGGAGGGAATGCTGGATACAGTGATGACTAAACAATACTTGGCAGCAAATCCTCCTCTTCTGGATTTTAGCTGTGAAGTCCATCATGATTGTAACATTTGGAAGCTTTAGCAGGAGAGAGTTAGCTCTTATAGAATGGAGAGGGTGGTGAAAAGGAGGGGGGTTGGAAATCATTTATTAAGTAAATCTTTCCATAACGATTTCTTTTATATATATGTCGTTATTTCTCATTAAAAAGAATATCCTGAAGATCACTATCATAACTGAAATATTTGATTTTTCCCTCTATTTACCCCTTATAAAATGAGGCAAATGTAAAGTGATCAGAACAGGATAATTTTGTAGTGAAGAAAAATTTCCATAGGGTATACTTTTCCTTCTGTAATTATTTTAAATTGTCTATTTTGCATGAAAAACAACATGGCTGTAAGGCACGCAAAGCTGTGTTAATGACCAGCTATATTTCCATAAAAGCAGATGCATAGAAAGCACAGCAAGGAAAGCAAAACCAAATTGAGCTTACAATGAACACCAAAACTGGACTGTCTACTTTTGAAATAAATAAGCAGGTTGTATAAAATAAATGAATAAATATGCACATAGTTAACCATAACTTATATCAGAGAGCGAATTCTCCAGAAATTTCTTCATTTCTATGTTTTTAAATCTGCTGGCTTAACTAGAAAATGTTGTTATTTTAAATATAGTTGCTTCAGAGTATCTTTTATGATGGGGTTTTTATTATACTCAAAATTGAGTGTACATTGTAATGCTGGTTGAGTTGCAAGAAGATTCCTTAACTGTTAATTTTGGGAAAGCAATATGAGGTTTCAAATCAAGTGGGTGAGCAAAATAAAGATTGGAAGAAATTGATTACCTCTCGCATTTCTTTATTTCACAGGCAACAACATTCATTGCTTTGCTGCTGTACTTACTCTAGCTAAAACTCATCTGAACTCTAAAACAACCTTCCTTTATGTCCTGAAATAATCAGGGATTGAAATTTTGTTAACCCGCCTCTGAACCAGAGTGAATAGGAAGTACTCCAAGTAGCATTCAGTGTGTAACAGGAATTCTATTAAGGTACAGAAGATACATATATTCCAAAAGCACAGTGGCAAATGCAATAAAGTTTATCTTACTGTCAGCAACAATTTGATTCATGTGATTGGCAGATGAAGTTCAGTTACTTTTCCTAATATACACCCAAAGTCTCAATTAATTGGGTCATGTCAAATGTGTTTACATATTTTCATCTGCCACTCTCACTTATGTTGCATAAACATATTCTAATTAAAAGTCATTGTTGAGTCCTTTTAACAGTTCCATTGGTTATGTGACAATATCTTAATGTTTAATAGTAAAGAGGGAAGCAGTCTACATAGGCATCAAGATACAGCCTATTATTCTTAAATTTTCATCTATATATTCAAGTAACAGAATTACTAACTCCAGTTCTTGCTATATAAAGTGAAATTCTCTAAAACACTTGCATAAACAAACAATTGTATTTCTAGGTCATCCAGAGGATTTTACCTGAAAAACAGGATTGTGTTTTTCTATTCAGTCTCTATTTTTTATAGCATACTGCATTCTCTAATCTTGATATACTTCTTGATGATTACACATATTGGTCTTACTTCCAAAAGACATCATGGTAGTTCTTTACGTATCATGAAACTTCTAGTTAAAATACACATACAATTTGTTTTCTATATTGATTGCATATATTACCTGGTCTTTCAAACTGATAAAGATTTGAATGTATTAATGACATTTTTCTCTTAATGTAGTAAGAGTTTTCAACTAAAAATGTGTTGTGAATTTGAATTCTTTCTTTAAAAGACAGCTGATATAAGCTCTAAGTTTTATATTTATTGACAGATGCCTAAGAATTTTAGACATCTTCAGAATGTGCTGAGCTCTTTAAAATCTTCAGCCTGAAGACTAAACATGGTAATGAGTTACTGTTATAAATTCTCATTGTCTTGGGTATAATGATTATAAAATAATGTAGAAGCATCTATTTTCCTCCTTTTTCAATTCTGTTATCCTGTGTAGGCTGTTAGATGCACATATTCTAGGAATAGCTTCTCAGGGAGGGGAAAGCCTCACATACAGTGCCGAAAGGAGGCTGAGAAAGGGTAATCCTCTGACACATTTATGTTCATTTCTCTTCTCTGAGCAGCTGACTCCATTATGTAGCAGTTCAGTGCAGTCTCAGAGCACTGGCTTCTGAACTGGCCGTGAGTCAGAGCTAAACTTCATCCGCTGAAGCTTAACTAAAAAAGAAGGTGCATTTTCTTGGGAATTAGTCGTGGAAAATCAGCTCATTGTTAGTCTCCCAAAGATATGAAATCTATTTCAGATTTGCCATTTTAGGCATTTGGGATACTTGGCTTGGAATAAAGAACTAAGTTCTCACATACTGCAGATGATTCATAAGAACTCTGGTTATCACATTAAAAATGGAGTTCAGTGAGTACCAAGTTTGGGCATTTGTGGGCCCAGCCAAAATGTGAACACATTGGGAACTGGGAGGAGGGTAGGCATGATGATGCCGAAAAGCATTAGAAGTGAGATCCAAGCAATCGGCTCTTTGGATGACAACTAATATGGGCAATATGAAGCTCTGAAGAGCGATTCTAAATGTCAGTCTGAGGACAGGAGCCAGGATAGCTGCAATGAAATCATTTGAAAATCATTTTAATAAAGATTCCCTTTTGTCAGTGCCAGAGATTTCTATTCACTATGTATGGAACAGAGAGAGAGAATCTTCATTTTAATAAAGATGTAATAACTGGTCTAGAGAGCTGGGAGGCATTTTTGCTAAGCAAGTCATCCATAGAAAAGAGTCGGACTTTGATTGACAGGGATAACCCTTAACCATTTATAGTGACAAAGGGAGAAAGCATCTCTGTGTCCAAGGAAAATATAATTTTGGACATGCATAGGAACAAAGCATATGGTGTTTTAATAGTTCATTTCACTTCATATCCATGTACTCAAGAAATAAGTTTTATAAATTATATAAAAATAAAGAAATATTAAAGCCATGTATTAGGTTCATTACTTGCCCATACAGATGCTCCCAGCTATTTTACTTTTAGCTTTATTAAATGTTAAGTGAAACACTGTTTTCTGTTTTCTGGTTTAATTTATTAAATGTTAACAGACTGATATGATGAAATTGGGAGTCAGGAGTTTTTTCACTTATCTCAATGGATTATATGAATTTGACAGACCATGGCATATTTTTGGTCTCATTGATTCAATGATGTTGTTTTACATGTGGGGAGTTTTTACTTGGTTATAAATGTTCCATTATTTTTCTAGTTATGTTGTAAGCATTATTAGTTAGGTTGTTTTATTAAATCTTAATTCTTGTGATAGAAGTTTTTGAAACTATGGAAAACTTTTGCTCTGTGTACTACCCCACACTTACCTTTTTTTTTTTATTTTCTGCTTTATTCCCACTCTCAATTTTTCTCTCCTTTCTCCTTCTATATTTCCTCTTCATTACTACTCACTATGTGCAACAACTTATCTTGAAACTTGATATCCAAAGATGAGTGAAGATATCCCTTAAGGCTCTTCTTCCCAAGTGAGAAAGATAAAATAATTTCATAGATAATTATTAAATGAAACAGTTAAAATAAATGTATATAGGAGACCCACTTTAAGCCTAAGCTAGGATCAATATATGGTTGAACTCATGAAATAAATATTTACTTGAGAGACAAAGAAGTCTCTTGAAAAATAACTCATTCCATGTGCAATGGAAGCAGCTTGATCATATCCAGTTGCCATAACTTAGGTTGGAAGACAACAGAGATACTAAATATTACTGGATATTTATTATTACATTCTACCATAATAGTGAGATTTCAGGCTACGACTGAGAGACATAACTTTAAAAATAAGTATGCCTCACAGAGCTGATTTGGGACATTGAGTAACAATTGTAGTTAATATGGCAATTTGAAGGAGAGATTATCTATTGATTGCTTTCAGATTGCCTCGTCCTCATGTTTAGGGAGGAAGGGAATGTTTGATAAAAACTAAGAGCCTTGAACACATGTGAAAAGGTGGTACAATCCTTCTGCTTCCATGTCTTAAATTATTTCCTAGGCACATTACATTTTTCCAGAATTCTTGGAATAGGTATGGCCAGTGAGATGGGAGCCATCAGGAAACCCTAGAAATTATGATTATAGAAATATGAAGTAGAGTGCTTGTTGTTGATCTTTAGGAGATAGTTGGCTATAGGCTGACAACTAAAAAAATCTAATATAAAGCAAGAATGCATACATGTGATATTAAGCATCATTGATTTAATATTTTTCTTTCTATGCAGCTCAACACAATTGACTTCATCTATCATTGCCTCTCTTTAGCAGAATGTCTCTATCTGCAAGGTCTTTTTGAATCAAAATACGTTGGAGTGAGGTCAAGAGTTAAGATTAGAATATTGTCCCCAGATTGATCACTGCCTTAAGTTTGAGAAGTTCTCTGATCCTGAAGTTTAACTAGTATATAGTATGTACCTGTGTGACTGTGGTTACGATGCAGCATGGGGAAAAGACCAATGAGATTTTCAGTGGAGTGAGCATTGTAGAGTGAGAATATATGTAGAGTGTTGTCATTGTAGAATGGGATTCTATGATAAATTTTATTAAATTGAAAGAAAAGTTGCACCTTTAGGTTTCAATGGGTGATGTTTCAGGGATATGCACAATACTGAGTGTGTTAAGAAATCAAGTAAGAGTTAGAGATGAAACACTAGCAATAACTATCTCATAAATATGAAATCAACCAATACAAAATGCTGGAATAGTCAGAAAATTTGGTCAGGGCATCATTATATTGTTTCCTCAGTGTTCTTCACAGAATGGTATCTGTAGTGTCATAATTCCTGAATAGCTTTTTGGAAATGAGTGTGCTACAGAGTGTGCTAGGTCACTGTTTCTTTCCTCCATCAGGCTTTCTGAATGAATATCATGGGTGGATATTGCGTTGCATTGATTTGTACTTCCAGAAATTCCAAGTTGTCATCTAGCAGTATGATATATATGAATGGGAGAGACATACATTTTCTTCTCCCCGTTCCAGTAGAAACCTGGAAATTAGAGTCTCCTGACACAACCAAATCTACAGAAGGAAGAGGAGTGGTACCTAAGGCTCTAGTAAATGCTCCCAAGTTATGAAACATCTGTTGTTGGCTGTTGATAAATGAGAATACTGAGTTCTTAGATTCAATTATTTCTCCATTACCTATACCCCACTGCTTGCAGTCCATCTTACATGAAAGGGAAGAAATTATAGCTGTGCTCTCCAATCTTGGTCCTGTAGTGCCCCGTGGGCACTATATTTGTCTAATGCAAGATTCAGAGTTGATTGTAAGTTTTCATAACAAGGTTCTGAACCTGAGTTAATGTTCAAGGAGCAGACATTGATCTTGTATGTGACAAACATACTACAGAACAGCAAGCTGAGGGAAACCCTAGAGGCTACATCTGTCATGATTCCAGTTTCAAGTTAGCAAACCAAACGAAGTATGTATCTTAGTGAGCTGGGACCAAAAAGCAGAAATCAAATCTATAGCAATGAAAAAACAAATGCCAGGTCAAAACAACTGATAGATTCTCAGGAAATGATATGAAGGGAAGGAAGGGAATGGTACCTGCAAACCCTCCTCAAATTGTCTGGAGATTATTCCATAATGAATTCACCACAAAAAAGTAAAGATTTTGATATTAAATTTTTTTAAGTTTAAGATTGAAAATGGAAACTTAAAAGTGACCATTTGTCCCATTCTAACAATCAACAAAACATTAATAACTATGCTGCATAGTTGTTTTTTTTTTAATTTTGTAATTAAGTATAGTTTGCATACAATATTATATTGGTTATATTAGTTTCAGGTGTATAATATAGTGATTCAACATTTTTATACCTTAGAATGTGATCACCGCACTAATTCTAGTAATATTCTGTCACAGTGCAAAATTATTACATAATTGACTGTATTCCCCTTCACTTTTCACTTGTTCTCCCACCTCCTCCCTTCCCGTAACCATCTTTTGGTATGTTTCTATGAGTCTGTTTTTGTTTGTTCATTTATTTTGTTTTTGTTTTTTTAGAGGCCATGTGTAAGTGAAACCATATCATATTTCTTTCTCTGTCACTTAGCTTTATACCCTCTAGATAAACTATAACACATAGCTTTCAAAAAGTACAACAAAGAGCTGAAGACACAAAGATAACTAAATTAACTAAATTCCAGAAAGTGGCAAACCTGTCATAAAATCCACAGGGCTCCCAGTCCTGCTAGAACTTCAAAAGAGGAATCCACCACTAATTCTAGGGTGGGGGAGGGGCGCAGGGGGAGTAGAAACCACAGAACATTTAAAAAACTTTTAACAGTCTCTGGTGAGCTTGTGTGCCAGACTGAATATCAGAGGATCTCCTCCAACAGAAATAGTCTGCAGCCACTCAACAGCTCCTACTCATGGGTGTTTACATTGTTGGGATGAAGGTATACCAAAAAGGGCCAGAAGAAGCAGCTGAGAAAGTTCTCCCATGAGGCATATGGGTTTTCACTCAAGCTCCTCCTTTCCCCTTAGGCAAGGGACAGATGAAAGAGATGAGAGAAGTCCTTAGATGTACTCTAGATTCTTTCCATTCCAGGGTCTTTCCTGGTGAAGAGAGGGCAAGAGAGCTAGGAGAAAACCGTCCCCAGGCACTTCAGAATTTCAACTAGCAAGACTGAAGGCAGGGGAGGAAAGCTGAGGCAAGCAACTCCAAAGCCATTCTAAAATTTTACAGGGAGTGGTGGCTGTGGAAGTTGTAGGTGGGGTAACAGCTGAAAAAAATTTCCCATGGTACACAGCTGACAAAGATTCCTCTCACTCAGGAAAGCATGCTACTCAGCTGTGAAGCAAAGGAAGCTTTCTGGAGTCTCACCAGTATTCAGGTTTCAGACTCCCCTGAAAGGAACAAAATGATCCAGCCCACAAAAATATGCCAGTGGTGAAGTTAGTCAAATTACAGCTGCCCAGAGACCTTACAAAGAGTGATTCAGCAATCACCCTAGCAGCAGGGCAGAAAAAGAGGAGGACCACTTTCCAAAGGTAAATGCTATTTACTTTCTTATATATTATTCTTTAATTACAGCTTCAGGCACATAATTAAAGATTACAAAGTACCAGAAAAAGCAAGAAAATATAATCTGTTCTCAACAGAGAAAATAGTCAACAAAAGCGAATTCAGAGATGGCCCAGATGTTGAAATTATTACTCGAAGACATTCGAATTACTAAGATAAAAATGAAAGAGATGGAAAATATGAAGAAGGAATGGGAATTTTTAGTAAGCACGTGGAAATTATAAAAGAATGAAATTGGAGGCAAGGATATCTTGTTGAACAAATTACCTGTTAGAGGCAATTAAGAGTAAAAACATTAGTTTTTATTTTACCTTGTCCTCCTTCAGTGGTCTTTCTATAGATCTGAGTTTCTGAGTTATATTATTTTCCTTCTCTCTAAAGGAATTCTGTTAAAATTTCTTGCAAAGGTCTACCAGCAACAAATTCACTCAATTTTTGTCTAAGAGAGTCTTTATTTCTCCTTCAATATTGAAGAATAAATTCACAGGGTATAGAATTCTAGTTGGTAGGTTTTCTCTCAATACTTTAAATATTTTAGTTCATTCTCTTTATGCTTGCAAGGTTTCTGAGAAGTCAATGTAATCCTTATTTTTGTTCCTCTATAGATAAAGTGTTTTTCCCCCCTCTGGCTTCCTTCAGGATGATGATGATGATGATTATAGTTTGAAAATGATATGCCTAGGTGTAATTTTTTGGCATTTATGTCACTTTGTGTTCTCAAAGTTTCTTGGGTCTACGATTTGCCTTTCTGGCGAGCCTTGAGTATTCTCTTGATAGCCAGAAACATTGTACTGGCTAAAAGGAACCGCTTTGAATAGGCCTTTAACACTGCTGCGGTCAGGTGTGGGGGAGGGGAAGTGTTCTACAGTTTTTAGTGAGTCTGTGCCTCTGAACTGTGCACTTCGCAAGTCTTGCTCAGGTTGTTTCTCCCCGCCCCAGGTTGGGCAGGACGACCGGCGTGGGCAGGAGTTGGGCTTGGCCCTTCCCCAGGGCAGCTGGGCTCTGATGATTCCCCAGCACATTATTAAGACGTGGTTAACTCGTTTCCCCTGCGGGCAGGCTTATTAAGAACAGAGTGCTCAGGAGTATTTCAAAATGGTTCCTTTTCCCAGGCCAGAAGCGGAAGATTTTTACCTGATATTTATTGTGGAAACCTATTAGAGTTCTTGTTGGTAAACCTCACACTGTTGTTGTTAGTTGCCCCTTATGACTGGATCCTCCGGGAATTTTTAATTCTCAGAATTATCCACACTGGGTATCCCACAGTTCATCAGTTACAGTTCAGGTTTTTCAACCCTGGCCCTGGTTTCTGCTCTGGTAAACCTTGAATCCCTGTATTAATCTGTCTCTAATCTTAAAGGCAATGGGTTGCTCTATGCCTTCCCTTCTGTTATGAATCTAAAAAGAGATGCTGATTTCTTACTCTATTCAAGATTTTACTTGTTAGGCCAGAATAACAATTTCCAAGCTCTCTAAATGTGGAACTGAAAACCAGAAGTGAATAAGGGTATATTTTTAGTGGTTACATGGTTATATGCAATAGTCTCACTTTAGCCAAATGAATATTTAAGATCAGTGCGTTTTTGTATTTAATAATACCTCACATACACACACACATACATAAACATTAAACATATATAAACATGTATATGTATGCAAAACAAAAGGTGACATTATTTCCATTAAATAAGTTATACACCCTGATATACCCAGAAATAAGATATCCGGTAGAACTATTTATATGCAAAGTAATTTTGAATCTGTTCATATCATTAAAATCACATATCACTTATTTTCCTTTTTCTGCCCCATATCCCTCTGCTCATCTCTTTCTCCATATACCTCCCCTTGCATATTTCATATACAGGCACTTTGTCCACAAGAGTGAGCAAAAATATTTGATATCTTCCAACTGTCAACAGACCTTCACATTGCCATGCCCTGCCATTTCCATCCAGCAGAGCTGTTAAAAGATGATTCTTAACATTTTTTTCCTTTTTCCATGAGGGGTAGACATGAAAAGGTAAAGCAAATCTGCAAGCAGCTCTTTTATAAAATGACTGTATTTGTTTCAATAAGAAAAGCCAATATTGTTCAAATCACTGTGAGACTATCAAGCATGTAAATTGGCTCTAAAATTGCAAAGAGAGAGAGTGGCACAGAGTGAGACAGAAAGAGAGAAAGACTTTATTCTTTTGTTTCCTCCTTAATTAAAACTGTTTTTTATTTTTGTTCAACTCAAAGAAGGCTCATCATTCCTCATGCATCAGATCAGAAGCATCAAGCTGTAGATGGAGAATTCTTTACTTGTATTCTTTTCCTTTTTTCTTTAAGCCTTGAACTTCCATAGCAAATTATAGTTAATTATCGCTGTTTCCAGTGGTTATGTTCTATAAAGTCACTATAAACACCGAATTAGTGAATACTGAGCCATTGTGTCTAGGGGACATGCAATTTGTTTCCTGTGTGCCTCTGGTTACAATATTTTCATTGAATATTCAGTACATAACCTTATTTTATGTGTGTTTCTGCATAAAGACATCTTATTCTCTATATACATATATATTCAATAATAAATAATGTGTAACATGTATATTTATATGTTTGATTCATTAACGTTGAACTCACAGCCAATATCACTCATGCCTGAACAAAGCTTATCTAACACATACATTTTCTCTGTGAGGCACATCACAACCTTCTTCCACCTAGGAGTGCTAGACAGCACTTCACTATACATGGGATCCATGTAAGTAAATTCAAAGTATTATTTAAACTGAGTTTCTTCTCTCCCAATACCCTCCTGCTTCAAACCCCATTTCCTGTAATGCTGTCGCCATTCTCCTAGTCATTCAGGTACAAAGCCTTTCTTAAATTCTTGACATATTCCTCACATTTGTGTTCAACATCCAAACAGTTGCGACAACCTGTCCATCCTATCTGGGTGATACGTTTTAGTTGACTCATCCTCTTTATTAACAATGTTTATAACTTAATTTAGCCTAGTATCTCACACTTAGACTCTTGTGAGAGTATCCCGAGTGATCCTTCTGAAATAGGACATAGATTGTGTCGTACCAATAGCTTCCAAAGTCTTTAGAATAAATTCAGACCCCCCTAATTCATCTGGACATGGTTCCTACTGGACTCTCATGTACCCTAACAACCAAACCAAAGTATAAATTCTTCCCTCACTGTGGCTGACCATTTTTTTTCCTATTGAATTTCTTTAATCTTATCATTCTGACCCCTTAGGTTAACATTCTCTCTCAACTCTACATGTTAATATCCTAACCTTTAAGATCCAGCCTGAATGCCATGTGACTATTGTGAATTCTGTAACCTGAAAATAACCTATTTTTACCCTAAATTCAAAAACTGTTTTTTTTTCCTTTATGTATTTTGAGCATGATCTTTGTCTTATGGATTTTATATCATTGTTGTCCACCAAAGAGTATTTTGCTTATTGAAGTACTCAATATAGACGAGGAATGGATTTTTGTATTTCAATAGAAAAGCTCATGGGGAAAAAAGAGATGTCATTATATAAGCAATGAGTAATCAATTACTAAATCCAGACAACTGACTTGTATTGGCAATGTGGCTACTGAGACAAGAAAAGGTCATTAAACTTCTTGAACTTTAGTTTCTCCATGTATTGCTACGTATGGTCTTTTCCAGATTTCCCTTACACGGAACCATGACAACTCTGTAAATACAATAACGGGACTCACTGAAACTTGATGTATAGCAAAATATCACTTGAAGGGGTAGTAAGTCAATAAGTCGATAAGTAAGTAAACTTTAGATCTGTGACAACCAATAACAAAATATCATTATCTGACTTCTTTATATATCTCATGAAACATTAAAAATTAACCCTGCTCTTTCTATCAAAGAAAAGTATTACTATTAATGTCTTGCACATAGTAAATGTCCTGACTTAAAAATCTCTCTTCTCTTCTTTCACAATGCATTGGAATGAAAAAGATGTAAACTCTCTGAAACATGCCATCCTATTACAGACTTCTGTAAAATAATCAGCAAAGGTTAAACTTGATCATTCTTGATCTAGTCTAAGCAATTTCCAACTAGCCTAAGTAACAGTACTAATGCTAATTCAACAATAAAAATTCTAATTCTATTTATGCATCTCCCAAATTGTAAAGGTGTGGGAACAAAAATGCAGTTTTTTTTTTTTTATTAATGTACAAATAAGAAAAACAACATAAATGCTTTTTCAGTCCTATGATTCAATGATTCTAATCAGATGTGTCACTTGATATAACAGAGCCTGTTGTCTTGGGACTCAATTTCAAGATTAATCATTGGGTGCTACAAGAAGGAGGAGAAGAACTTCAATCTGCTAATTTCTCATCTCTTATGCATTACCTTTTGTGAGCTATTGTCTTTTACTCTCCTTCACTCTGCTTATTGTGCCAACCATTAAAATCTTCAGTCAAAAAGAGCAAGATTTACTTTCTCAATGAAATTAACTTTTTAAAATTTAATTTGCATCCAAAATCTTTGGGTGTTTGTTTTTTTAAGCCACTTTTCTCATTTGCAGAATTATAAAATTGAAAACTATTTTCCTGTTTTCCTTCTTTTGTTCTGTAACAGTCCCCAAAACATATTATTTTTTAAACAATATCAAATTTACAGAAAATTTGCAAATACAGTTCAAAGACTTATTTTACCTAAATCATCTGAGATTAATTTTCCTATAAGATACCCTATCACACCCAAACACATTCGTGTGCATTCTGTACACACAAGGACATTCTCTTACATAACCACAACACGAAGTGTGAAATCACAAAATTAACAATGATACATACTATCTCTTGGGGCATGAGACTCATACCTCAGTGAACTTTTGCCAGAATTCTTCAGTGTTCTTTATAAGGAAAGGATCTAGTTCTGAATCATACATTGCCCTTCGTTGCCATGTGTCTTCAGGCTCCTTCTCTCTTGAGTAGCTATTCAAGTGTGTCTTTGATTCTAACAACTGATACTTTTGAGAATTATAGGCCTGATACTTTATGAAATTTCCCTCAATTTGGGCTTATCTGCTGTTTCTCATAATTGGATTCACATTATGTATCCTTGGCAGGGATATCACAGAAAGGCTGTTGTGTGATTCTTATTGCTTCTGATCAGGTGACATGTAATTTTGACTTGTTCAATTATTGGTGATGTCCATTTTGGTCATTTGAGATGTTAAATAGGCTTCTTCCCTGCAAGTTACTAATTTCACATTATAATCAATCAATATTTGAAGCTATGTAAATATTCCTCATCAACATTTTAATTAATAAATTAATTATACTATGAATACTTGTTTTTTTAGTTTATTCACTGGATTGTACTATGTTTCTGCCACTATTTACATTGTCACATTTTTCCAGATTTGGCCAGTGGAAGCCGCTTTAAGCTATAGCTTCCATGACCTTTCAGCACATTGACATATTTTGAGCACTTCCTTGCTTTCTGACAAAAAAAAAA
Source organism: Macroglossus sobrinus (assembly GCA_004027375.1). NCBI lineage: Eukaryota > Metazoa > Chordata > Mammalia > Chiroptera > Pteropodidae > Macroglossus > Macroglossus sobrinus. Next base: position 87,251 of record PVKZ01002906.1, on the reverse strand, counting down.
AAATGCAAGCTCATCTTAGACACATTATACTGCCCCAGCCATGGAATAAACCATTTTTCCAGAAGAGTTGGTTCCTTTTAGTTGAAATAGTATTTATAGTCCAATATCTGCTTATAAGGTATAACAGCTCCCTGGCCCTCTCACATTACACACACACACACACACCATCCTTTACATCTATATTTATAGCTACATTTATCAATCATTTGATAGAAAACCATAAGTTCGCATCAGTATTCAACAACAAATACTTCATTTTGGTTTTCTCTATTTCGATAATAATAAATCCTTTCTCTGACAAGAATCTTGCCTATTTTTTGTATTAACATATTTATTTAAATTCATATTCATATAACTACTCTTCTGTCACTGTTATCAAACTCAACCCATGAGATTACTCTCCTAGCCACATGGGCTCCAGCTCCAGGTGCTAGGCTGCCTCTCCTGTATGAACAACCTGCCCACCCTAAGCAAGCTCTTACACCCAATGTCTGGTCATCCCTCAGTGTGGGTGCTCTCACCCTCTTGGGCTTTGATATTGCCTGGCTGCTCTTTCACACAGACATCTTCCTTGAGTGTTTCATAGATAGTCATGAATACCACCCTAGGAAAATATGAATGTGGAATTAGGAGCAGTGGTCACGTATAACTTAATTTGTGTTTCAGGAGGACTACAGAGGGTGTAGGACCTGAATCACAGAATCTAGAGACAGGTAGTAGATGCATCTATCTCTTCAATTTTATCTCTCGGAATATCTTAATAAAAATCTTTTATTCTAACTAGTCTAGTCTAGACTAGTCTCTCTACTACCCTCTGCACAAAACATAAATAACATTACTATTGTATTTTCCCCCAACCTCATGCAATGTTCATGTCATTTCTTCTGTCTATGTAAATTCAACTCTTATTCAAGAACTACTCCTCTGCCTTAGCTCTATACTTATGCTGGGCCATCCCTACCATGCAGATGTTCTTGTCACTCTGGCTCCTTGTGTGACTAAAAATCAATTTAAATTGTCCAGTCATTTAATGATCTTTCCCTGTGAACTCCTAAAGCACTTATTATTAATAGAATCACTTATAGAACATTTGTATACCCTACCTAACTTTCTGGCTATTCCATAAGCTCTTTGCAAATACAAATACTGCAATATATTTATATACCTACAGCTTAAAGTGTATTGCTTTATATTCATGAGGTCCTTGAAATACTTGCAAGTAAGGTGAAAAGTATTCATTATCATAATTATTTTAGTCAAAAGAAATTCCTGAGAATCTTAGTAATTCTCATTCAAAAGTTTTGGGAGGACATTTAAAAGTTGAAATTGAACAAGACGATGGTTTAGCAAATATGGTACAAAGTGGTTTGTTGTTTTTTATAAGTGAGAGTTCTTGGCTTAGAAACATCTTGGGAATTGGTAACATTTGAAGTAAGCCTCCAAAAAGCTAAAGGCCACTGATGGTAGAGGAGAGAGTTCCTGGTATACTGCTCTTTTGGCAGATCTGTAGACTCATGGTGCTCACTTAATAATTTTGACAAATAATTACAAAGATGTGAATAAGGGAAATAGAATAAAAAATGCCAACATCAAAATGACTATCTTTCTGAAACAGTGTCCTGTAATTCAATGGAATGTGTTCCAACTTGTCATTCTTCCTCGGTGTCATTTAAACTTATACCTATGCTCCAGAAGCTAAAGAAAATAAAATTGAAAGATTCTATAATAAATTATATTATTGAAACTAATCCAAAATTTATGTGCTGCTCTTTAGAGAGGATTTCAGAGTTAAACTGGGAAAAGAGTTTATTGATCAAAATGTAATGGGAGAGAAAGGAATCGGAAAGGATCAATACAGTCATCAAGTTTTGCTCAACTTGACCTTGCACACAACATATTTAAACATTAAGAGATACATTTGGAGCTTTTCAGAATGGCTCCTTACAAACCAAATTGATTATACTATTGAACAAAAATTTGAGAACCAATGTTCTCTAGTGTGACAGACGTACAGTCAAATAGTAATGTAAATTGCTGCTTTCCTAGGATTTCATTTGAGCTGTGTAGTTATCACTTTATTCTCTCATACCTCATCTATGATCACAAAAAGAGGTGCAAAATGAAAATTAGCAAAAGAGTTTGATATATAGCTGACGTGTCAAGAAGAGCAGCAAATGATCTGTGGCAATAATTGAGTGTGAATTTAGTGATGTTGAAAAGAGAACATTGCAAGGAAAACATGATAGAAGTGATTGCAGAGGACTGCAGATGAAGTATTACAACACATAGAGAATAGCAGAGAGCTCAGAGGAAAATTCTACTGTTAAAATAAGTCATTAAAGAAGTTGGCTCTAGCTGGAATAAGGATTGAAGGACTCAAAAGCAGGAAAGCATAAGTGAAGATTTGTGTCAAATGTAGGGAATAGCTTGAGAGTTATAGCACCTCTCTAAGTATGAATGGAGGTTATAAAATAACAACGTTGATTACATAAGATGAATACAATTTACTCAAGTAGTTATGGAATGTGCCAAATTGTATTGTTAGCTCTGAAAATTTCATTTCAAAGAAATGTGCCTTCATAGAGCTTACACACTAGTGTTCCAGTAGGAGAAAGGACAATAAACAAACAAGCAAACAAACAAACAAAAACCATTAAATTAACCTAATAATGGAAATGCTATAGAGAAAAATTAAAACAGAGAAAAAGGACAGTGAGTGCGGGAGTAGAGGTGTTCAGAATGTTTAATTCCGAAGTCAGGGAAGACAATCACCAGAGATAAAAATAAAAGAACAAGATGAGGTTCATGGTGAAGAGCATCCCAGGAACCTGGCCAGCAAGTCCAGAGCTCCAAGGAAGCATTCAGGAAGTATTAGAGTTAGTTGTCAGTAGTAGTCCAACGTTCCCTGTGCTGAATGAGCTCTGTGTATTATATGTATCTTGTATATATGGGTGTGAAATAATAATATTCACAATACAAAAAACACTTATTTAGCACCAATTCAGTACAAGGAAGAATTCTCTTTAATATAATTAAAAACAAAATGTAATGAGTGATATGTTTACTCTCTCTTGCCTTCTCTCTGCCCATGTGTGAACACACACACACACACACACAGAGGAAATAATGTTATGTTTCTCGAAAGCAGAGAAAGTTAGAACTCCTTTTTTATATAAGATTCAAATTTTCAGAGAAATCATAATTCTAAAGATTATATTAAGAAAAATCAATGCTTCTTAAAGTTTTAGTGTAGTCAATTTGCTGATTTCACCTATAGGAATCCATATGCCATACTAAATTCCACCCAGTAGTCAGCCTATTACAGCATCCCCGATTTAGCTCCAAACTATTTTTTTTCTAAAGCAATGAAAAAGATTATGAAATAAGAAATTCAAAATTTCAATTTATATTGTTCTTTAACCTAAAAGAAAAAAAAATGAAGACAGCCAGCTGCAGACATCAAAGAACCATTGGGTGGTAATGGGCACTAAATTTAATCATTTGGCCTGTGACTTGATTTTATCTTGTTCTGTCTCTACTATGTCAGAGCTGTTTACCTAACTATACCTTGTTTAGCTAGGATATAATCAATAGCAATTTTATTTCCTCTGATCCTGCAACTATAGCTCTTGATTTTTATTCCAAGCTTAGGGATTATTCAGTCAATAATTAGGCAATCAACAGTATTTATTCTGCTGATTTATTTTTTGTGAGAAGATACTCTAATGTTTTTCCAAGGCATTGAGAAAATAACACAATTTTAAGATGACTTTCATCATTAGCGTGCAGACTTAAAAAATAAATTTCTCTTTAGTGCTGTGTGATGGAATATATTAGAGGAACACCCTGAAAATAAAAGTTAATTGTTAGAGCTGTAATGACGTTTTATATAAAAATATTTGCACTGTTCTGTTTTATTGGCTTAATATGGCAATTTTATCATGTTTTACCTTCATAGTTATAGATCATATTCATTTATCTGTGATCTGTTTTGCCACCTGATGGTTTTGACAAAAAGTCTTTGTTTTGACGTACAGTACAGAGACATAAGCAACCCCAATTCGAATGTTTTTTTCAAGACCAAAACAAGCACAGCTAATAATTCTTCTGTAGTTGAAAATTGCCCCTGACATGGGAATGACTAGCTCTACTCATAGTGTATTTTAATGAATGAAAACTGATATTAAGAACCTAGATTATGCACTTAGAACCACATGTATAATAGAAATAATTTTGTCTTATCTCTAATAAATTTCTTATTGTCACACTGATGTCTACTTCTCTTGGAAGTATATAATTTACCTAGATAATGCGGTTTTTAGATAAAGTCATCAAATACGCATTGTGTACAGCCTGTTAGACATTTTGCTTAGTGTTAGGTATACAGTAGCAAATAAAAAAATGTTCTTAGATCTTATAATTCTATTGTTATTGATGGATGAGTGAATGGATAAAGGAGTGAATGAGTCAAAGGATGGGAGCATAATGGTATAAAAGATGAGGAAAAAAGGGGTGGAAAGAAGTGCTCTGTTTTCCTTGAGCTCATTAGCAATTTTAATCAATGTTGTTGAATCACTGTTTACTTGTGACTATTGCAAAACAACATTGTTTTCTCAGAATCTTTGATCACACAATTATGTATGATGAAAATCTTATCTTTATACTTTAATTTCCATCATTAATATGTCCTATTTCTATCATTCCCAAACATATGTATGAACTTGCAATTTCCCAAATGAAACTTGTGGTTTACAGTCTAATAGTGTTTTAATTTGCTCGCATGCAATGGCTGTGTGGTTATGTAACTATGTGCTTCTATTCCTTATTTCAATTTCCTCCCTCTTGGAAACATGATTTCTTGTAGTATTATTATTCATCCCCCTTCTCTCACTCATAGCAAGTGCCAATCAAATAAAGCTTCCCTCCAAACAAGATCTCTGATGGGTGAACGATCAGGCAATTGGAATCAGTTTTTAAATATAGTCACTGTCTATAATCCCAGATGACATATATATTTTACCCATAATATCTTTTTCCCTAATAATAATAACAAGCCTTTTCAACTCTCTTTTTCTAGTCCTATGAGTGGATTGCTGTCAAAAGTAGATTTTCATTTGATGAGATATGAAAATGAGTCATAGAAGTTAAAATCCATAACTGCTCAGAGAAGATGAATCAGTTTGGAGTAGAGAGCTTTCACCATGGTCAACATGGCAGGAGGCGAGCAGGTCACGGCTGAAATGCCATATCTTTTTTCTGTTCTTACCAAGATTTGGTAGATTTTCTTAAGTCAATGTTTTTCTTTATTGCGCACCCATATGCAATTTTCTGACACTTCAAATGGTTGGATATTTTTATAATTTTCAACAGTTACGGTTGTTTCATTGGGGAGAGGGTCCATGAAGACCCTAACACCTCCATTTCAGAAATGAGATCCCTGATGTAGAGTTTCTGGAACATAGAATGAATGCTGATCATCTGTTATGAAGCTAAGTTCTGGAAGCGAGAGCACATTTTATATTCTGTGGGAAACTTAGGGAGGGGTCTGGTTGGTGGAGCAGAAAGGTGCCAAAGATTCTGGGGAAAAGCTCTGGAATTAGAGTTAGAGCTGATCCTACAAGATAGAACACTGGGCAAAAGTCTAATGAAGAATCCAGTAGGGTACTTTTTTTCTCTTTTTTTCTTTTCTTTTTTTTTTTTTTTTTTTAGAGGGAAATTAAAAGGTAAATAACTATGCTCAGTACCACAGGCTTGAGCAAACTTCATTGAAAAATTCTATTTCCTAACAGAGAACGACCAAGCATATGTTGCCTCTACTAAGACTATATCAGTTCTTAGTATTGTCTCTTTTAAAACGTATCTTCTGCTGGCTTGCTAAGACTAATCATCATCTAGTTTTTTTGTGTGTGAGAAATAATCTGTCACATACTTTTGAAATTATACCTACAGTAAAGAACAGAAAATTGATGTTAATGCATCCCTATTACATTATGTTAAATAGAGAACATTAAAAGTGCTTTCCTGACATTTTTATAATAGAAAAACAATGTAACTAAACATAAAAAAATTATTCTTTTCCATTACTTATAAAAATCATCCACTCTATTCTAGTTTTTCTATTTTAAATCTGGAATTAATTATAATTGATTGAACTCAGTCATTTACTCTTATTTCTTTTCAAACATAAAAGCCTATGTTTATGGTTTTCCTATTAAGAACCTAACTATTCAACCGCTGAATAGTAATCATTAGGAAAACTGAAGTAACAAAAACTAAAAGAAGGTTTTGGCAAGTAACCGTCATTCAAAAATCAATGACTACAAAGGAAACCTGATTACTTTTCTGTTCTTTATTTTTCTTGACTTGTGTACTTTATCATGTGCAACAGCAATTGCATCAGCCCCTAAATGGACAATCTTTGTACAGAATTAAGATGCTGACACTATTTTCCAAATTAGTCATTTGGCCCTTTGGGAATTAGATAACTTTTGCAAATAATGGCATTTCTTATTAAAAATATGTGCTGTTGAATTACATTTTAAATAAAGGTCATAACAGTAGCCAGAAAAAAACCCCTAATGCCATTTTTGAAGTGCCTAAATGGCATGCTGAATATTTCTTTAGTTGCTTTCTACTTTGAAATTAATTTTAAAAATTAACCTTTTTTCTTTAATTTAAATAAATACTAGGGAAGAGGGAGAAAATAACAAAATAAATGTTAAAAATACATACATACATACATACATACATATATACATTCATACATACATACATACATACCATTAGTAGGTTAGTGGTACACAGAACAAGAAATAAAACATCACCTGCTTCCCCAAAGCCCACTTCATGCCTTCTTTTAGTCATAACCTACCGCCATGTGTAATTCTTCATTTTTAACACTAAAGATCAGTTTAGTTTACTTTTTTAAAACCTTTTTAATAAAAAAATGTAGATATACAAAATTATCTTTTTAAATGTTTTTATGAAAAAATTTTAATGAGATTAATTTATTTTAATGTGGTTGCTGTTTGTTGATTCTCATTTCTACATAGTATTGTTAGTCAACATATGTTTTGTAGAGGTATAAAACACTGCCAGTATTAACACACTTAGAGAAAAGATTTGGGGAAAAAAAGAAAATACCATCACCAGTTCACTTCTTATATTCACTAGTTTATATATATATATGCAAGGTGACAATATGTAGAGAGGTATCACAGGACATCAGTGCCTTCATGGAACTTGCCAGTCACTCAGGGTGTTTGGCTGGTATCCAGGCATCTGAGAAGTGACAAGTCAGTTCACTGAATAATGTAAGGCTGATAGAATAGGATGCCTGTGGATGTGTTTGTTCTCATATACTTTCACAAGAAAGAAGAATGAAAGAATAAAGATAATTAAAAATAACAAACAAAAAATATAATATAGCCTTTCTTAAAAACGTCCTAGAATTCTAAAGGAAGTGCTCTATTGTTTTTACTTAAGATAAAGTATCCATTTATAAAAAAAGCTTTCAGAATTATCTTCAGAAAATACTGCCAGCCGAGTAGAAACTATCAGGTTGATGAATGACATTTGTCATGTCATGATTTGCCCCTTAGTAGAGCTAGAATTCAGAGTGGGACAATTTGAGTTACTGATAACAAACTCACAAAGAAGGGCAATATTATGCAGTGAATTTAGAAGGTTCATGAATGAATCTCTGGGGAAAAAAAGAGCCTTAAGACTGCTAATCTATCAAATATGTTTTACTTTCACTATAGAAAATAAAATTCAAAGTAAATATATTTGAAAGCCTGCCACATGCTAGGAACAAAGGTGTATTACTTTACTCTGTTAAGGTCGGTGTTACTTATGGAATATTGGCAGAAAAACTTATTTACTCTTTTAGGTTATATTTATAATCAAGAAATCAAATGTTAATGTACTATCTTAATACTATTGTCTAATTGCCTTTAAAAAAAGACAATTGCAAAACAAGATCCTAAATAGAGGAGAAGCAATAACATTAAAAGTAAGAATAATATTGTAAAGAGTTCTATCACTGTGTGTTTAGGTATTTGAATACTAAATGCAATTCAAAGTTTAGTTTAACTCAGGATAATTTGTATGCATGTGTACTTTTCAAGAAATAAAGTCTGTTTCAGTTTTTAGGGTATAGGTAACTTTGCTGTGGTATCCAACGTATCCCAAAAGTTTTTATTCATTGTCTTTAATAATGTCCATATTTTTTGCCACTGATTTCTTGGACCCTCCTTTTCTTCTATAGTGTTGAAAGTAAGTGTATTTTAATTCTTGAAGAAGTCATATTTAATGTAAGGTGAAAAGAAGAAAACAATAACTGTTCTCAGATAGGTATTGGAATCTTGATGCCCGAAACTAATTTATCTAACGTAATTTATAATTTAAAACGCAGAGAAATTGCTTTTAAATATGGTTTTCTTTTTGATGTGTGTACATGTGTGAGTGCTTGTGCCTCAGTCCTTTTTTCATCAGTTATCAGCATCTTTAGATCTTAAACTTCAATTGTATATCAGTTCCATCAATCAGAAAATTCATTGGCATTTTTGTGTAATGCCCTATTATTACCAGCAACAGTTTTATCCCAGCCATTACCCTTTGGGAGTTTTACCCATTTCTCCCTCTCTAATAGAGACGATTTTAAAATCACTAGAATCTTTAAAGTGAAACAGTTGGCAGTTTCAGGCAGTAGTAGATTTGAAGTGCTGCTGTAGGGAAATTTTCCAGGAATGCAATAAACGCCTGAGGCAATGGTCTCAGAGATTAACTAGATCACAGCTGGGATTCTGAACAACTGAAGTGAATAATAATGGACTTTTAGGCCCCATGATGTCTGTTACCATTTTGTATCTTAAGTCAGCATTGTAGTGTACATGATTTTTTTTCTTATAGAAATTATTCTAAGGTAGATTAACTTCAACAAATAATGTAAATGATTTCAATAAAGAAAGAAGTATGGATTGAGAGAGAGAGAGAGAGAGAGAGAGAGAGAGAGAAAGAAAGAGTGTGTGTGTGTGTGTGTGTGTGTGTGTGTGTGTGTGTGTGTGTGTGTGTGTGTAATGAGTTTGGAGGCAAACAGGACAGATAATACCTTCAAAACATGTTGCAAAGTACATTCATGGACTACTTGGAATTTTTATTTTTATAACCTAGTACATGGGCTATGTTTTGAAAGTTTTGCGTGTGATGGGAAAGAATGTGTGTTCTGCAGATTGTATTAACTTTGTTAATCACGGTGCCCAACTTTTCTGTCCTTGCTGATATTTTTGTCTACTTGATCTAGCAATTGCTGAAGTCTGCTGTCATTGTAGCTTCTTCTATTATTCCTTATAGGTTTCTCAATATTGATTGCATATATTTTAAGATTATATCTTTAGGGGCATGCAAATTTAAAATTGTTGTAGTTTGCTGATGATTTAAAATTTTGATTATTACTTTTTAAAAAACTTTTTCTTTAGAAAACCTTTTGCCTTTAGGTCTATTTTTTTTTCTTTTTCTGATATTAATAGAGTAACAACAGTTTCCTTTTGGTTAGTATTAGAATAAGATAGCTTTTTCATTATTTTACTTTTAATAAATTTGGATTTACCGTGAGGAATCTAAGCTTTGTATGGTCTCCTCTGCAGGCACAAAGAGAGACCATATTTTCTACCTTCTGCCAGAAGTTTGACACACTGGCCTGGCCTGGGGTCATCCTCTAATCACTGATGAATGCTGGAGGGCTTCCACCAAAGGGCATCTGTTGTCCTGGTCCCTACAGACAACTGCCCCTAGTGGGCTTTATTTAGCCCTGGGATCCTCAGTTTGCCCACAAGGAGAAGCAATCAGAATGATACCCCTCTAAGCTGCTACTGGGGACCACTAAGACCCAGGCTTCAAAACTACTTTCCTTTGTAAGGTTCAAGTAGGCAGCCTCTGGAAAGAAAGGGATCAGGATGTGAACAAAGTCTGCAGTTCCCTGAGGGCTTAGTCCTGGATAGACACACAAGTGCCAAAAGTGGCAGAGAAAGTTATAGATGTGGCACTTGTGCTGCATTAAGATTTGTGAAGCTCAAAGATTTTGTTTTTAAAACTTTTAATAATCATGCTATAGTTAAATGAAGTCATCTATTATATGTAATATAATGAAAATAAATTATAATATGCAATAATAATAAAGATGATAATTCTGCTATTTCCTTTAATTTATGATGTTTGTGGTATTTACAAAAGTTTAAAATCTTTAAATTCCCACTATATATATAAGTATGGGTTTTTACTCCTAATGCTACATTGATAATTTTTAGTTTTCTTACAGGTCCCTTAAATTATAAACAGACCTACCTCTGCCTTCAGCTATTGATATCATTGTATCTATTATATATCTTATAAAATGCAGTTAATTGGATATTTTATATTTAGTCTGACAATCTCTGGAGCATTTAGTTATTTAGAAGTAATATATCTTTGTTCTTTCTGTATTTTTTAAAAAATCCATTCATATTTTGGGTATTTATGATTATTGTTCAATATTTTATTTTTTCGTCTTCTTTGTTAAACACTTTATTCTTTCCTTTAGCACTTGCATTAAAAATTATAACATGCATAATTTACTTACTGGCATGCAAATTTAATCACTATTATCATGTTTTCAGGAAATAACAAAAAGTTAAGGTAGTTTAAGTCCATTTATCCTTCTCTCAAAGTTATTTTATGTACTTTAATGTTATCTTTAAATAAATTCTTAATTGATGTTAATAATTAAAGATCAAAATATCATTTGTTCAGAATAAGATAATTTTGAATTTATCTTATGCAAACAACTTATTTATATTTAAAAACCTATTGAATAATTTTTGTATATTCTCACATCTCAGACCTTCCATTTTGGAACACTTTTCTCATCTAGGAAGTTTGATTTTGAGAATTTTGTTTAATAACTGTCTCCTGGAAGCACACTCGACTACTCTTTTGCTTAAAATCAATTCATTTTACACTCTACTTGAAAAAAAAAAACAACTAATACTAGATACACAAGTCAAGGTGGGCAATAGCTTTCTTTCAAAATGTTGAGTAATTATTGACTTTTTTCATGCTTTCCTTTTTTTAATTGAGAAAGTGGCTATTCATTCTAAAGTGTTTTTTTTAAACATTTTATGATATTCATTGAATCCATTAATGTATTTTACTAGTATTAGAAATTTTTGAACCATTACAATTTTAAATAAATTGTTATATTGTTTTTTCTTTCTAGAACCTTGATTGTACATATGTAGAACTCTGATTTTATATATGTTACTATTCTCCATATTATTTACTTTCATTTCTCCATCTCTTATCTTTTTTGATACTTAATTATACCTTTGTTCAAGTTCAATAATTTTCAATCACCTCTATCCATCTCCTGAGTCTGTCCTTGAGTTTCAATTTCACTTTTGTTGTTTTCTGTTCTAAAAGTTCAAGTTTTTCATATATTCCGGGTCATAAATTTTCTTGCTTGATCCCTCTAGATATTTTCAATCTTTTATTTCTTAAAACTTATTAGGCATTGTTGTTTTGTCATATTGTTTGATAACCCCACTGCTTAAAATCCTAGTACTCTGTTTGTTATTTCTGCTTATTCTTGCTCTATTTTTGTTTACAAGGAGGCTCGTTCCCTTATGTGATGCCATCTTTTTTGGGGAAAATATATGTGAAAGTTCTTTGTAGTCTAGCACGAGAGTCCCACAGAAGATTTTCAGGTGCCTAGGGCTCCAAGTCTAAAGTAAATGCACTATGTGATTTAATTTGGGGCTGTAAACTCTTAGAGGCCTATCTTGTAGTTCTAATTTTTCAAGGATTCCACAATCAATCCTTCTCTCTTTTTAGTGCAAAAATAACTCTTTTTACTGGTACCTGGAGGTAGAAGGTGAATGAATTAAAGATGCTGCATAAGGAACTGGTCTGAAGACCTATCAGAGACTTGGTTGTGGGCAAGATATGTTTGGAATGTCTATTAGTGTTCCAAGGAGAGAAGGTAAGGAGGCAGCAAGATATACTGATGTTTTTTAGAGAAGTCGGAGCTGAAGCTGTAGGCAAGCAGATAGGTGGTTTTTCTTTCATATAGTTGAAATCCACAACCACCAGGCTTATTTTCTAAAAAGATAAATTAGATCAAATAATTTCTTTTTTCTAAGTCTCCCAAATGACTTCCTATCAACCATAGAGTAGAATTTAAATCTTCAGTATGGCTTAAAGGACCTCACATTTTTTAACCCTTATTTTCCTTATTGACTATAACTTCATTTTTCTCTCCCACTGCTTAATTAAGCTGGAAGTACACTTTTTTTTTTCTTTCTCTTTATCACACAAAATTCATTCTTCTCTGAGTGCCTTTAGGCTTGTTGTTTATTCATATTTCTCTCTATGAGTGAGATTACTCTAAAATCTTTTTTGGGCTCTAAGAACAGATTAACTGATTTGGGGTCTGTCTTCAACACTGATATATTGTATAGTTGCTCTATTGATTATGATGTTCATAATCCACTGACAGGGAGAGCTATTCCACCCAGTATTTAGGTCTTACTCCTCATGCTTTAAAGGACTTTACTCAAATGTCACTTTCTGTAATGTAGTCTTCTCTTTTTCTCAACTTAATTTTCTTTCATTATATTTATCATTTTTTATTTATTTTGTTTATTATTTAGTGCTTTTATCTGCTACTAGAATATGAACCTCATAAAGGCAGATTTTTGTTTAGTTTACTGATAACTTTCCAATATGCAGGAAGGTGTCTAAGTAATAGTGGACTCTCAATTAATCCTTCTGAAGAATGAGATTAATCTTTCTTTACCTCAATGATCTCTGATTCCAGACATAGTTACACAAGATTCTCTTATTATAAAATAATGTTTCAAGAATTATGATTTTAAAAATTCAACAGTGTAGATAAAATAAATCATTTTTATCTTTCTTTGGAGCACAATTAAGGCAGCATGGATTCTATTTTTCTGAAAATAATTACTATGAGTATTTTGGCTTTATTTTGTAATTATAAGAGGACAAAGATGAGGAACAGTCGGTTTCCAAAAACAATTAATGGAGAGCTTTCTTTTTTTTCCCCTTCATTCTCCATTATTTTTTCTAAAGACAATGAGAATTTTACTACTTAATTTTTCACCCTCAAAAAATTCCAAGAATGCTAAGAAATCAGTACTACCTGCATCTGTAGTCATTTTTTAGTATTTGAATTTATCTGAGAGGTGGGATGAATTTTGAAGAATTTTTATGAACAATAATGGTAATTTAAACTCAGTATTTTGTGGATAAGTAAACCAACATGCAGGTAATTCCAGAGACTAAAATTGTAGTATTCTGCAATTTGCTTACTAACTAGCCTTTCTTTTTACAGTTTCATATTTTGAAATATAAAATTTCTCCCACCTAGTCACATAAAATTAAACAATAACTTTCTTTATAAATTACCACTTTTATGACATATTTTGCCATTCTTTCTAGAATATATCCCATTTTTCTAACACCTTATTTTACTGAAATTCTTCACAATGATTAGAGAATTCAAGTTTTTATTCAGAAAAAAAATTATAATTTTTCTCCCAATATGTAGTTGCTCCAGCCCTCATTACGATCCCATTTATTTGTTGTCTAATTGGCTTGAATAATAAGATAATCACATATTATTGTGTCACAAAAATAAACATTCAATTTCAAACAATCTGCTATCTACACTAAGAAATTTACAATTCTGATTCAAGTGTATTTATGAGTATTAGATTAATCTAAACCTGGGGATAAAGTACAAATAACTTTACAAATAGTTCATTGGTTTGGATTATTCGTTACTATCATGGACTGCATGTTCATGTCCCCTCTAAATTTATTTGTTGGAACCCTAACACCCAGTGCAAGAGTATTAAGAATCGGGGCTTTTGAAAGGTAATTAGATTTTGATGAGGTTAGGAGGATGGAAACCCCATGATGGGATTAGTGTCCCTATAAGAGGAGAAAGAGACTAGAGTTTCCCCTCTCAGCCACGTGAAGATACAGTGAGAAGGATCCTGTCTACAAGCTAGGAAGCAGGCTTGCACCAGACACAGGTTGGGCTGGTGTTTTGATCTTGACTTCCCAGCCTCCAATACTTCTGTGACAAATAAATGTTTGTTGTTTAAGTGACCATTAATGCTATTTTTGGTATAGCAGTCTGAACTAAGACAATTTATATAGTACATGATCAATTACAGGAAAAATTGATTCTGAGATCTAAATAATGTTCAGGAAAGCATTCCTGGAAGATGCAATTTGCATAGAGGAGCGAAACAGGGAAATTGGAGTACTTCAAAAGTGGAATTTTCATGCATTTTTAGGTGTATAAAATATCATGACAAATTTCAGAGTTACAATAAAGGGAAAAGCTAATTAAGGAGTCTTTTGAGTAAATTTTTTTCCTTAACTCTTTGCACTCCATTTTATTGGCTATATTCTATTCTCACAGTATTCTGGTGACTGTCTCAGAGAAATCTCACAGAACAAAGTTTCACCCTCAAACTCTAGTAACAAACTCAAGGGACTGGAATTACCACTTGTTGAAAGTTACCCTACTATTTTGTCATCAACATATTTTCATTGTGAGATATAACCTTTAAGAAATGTATTTCAGTCATTTCAGTTATTTCTTAACATATCTCAGTGTTTTCTATTAAGCTCCTGTACTTGCCATTCTGTACTCTTTCTAAATAACAGGTGCCAAAAGGACGGGTGTTTCAATAAATATGTTTGTTTTAAAATGGGCAATGCTTAGTTGTAATCAAGGATTTTTAGGGCATTTTTTTTTTTGTCAAAAATTGCTTAACTTGATAAGATTTCCACTGATTTTTGATTTCCTACATATCTTTTAGCACTTTCCTTCACTTTTCATTTTTCTTATTAAATGTGGAATTAGAATGAGCTGAATTATTCAGCCATTTTGGGGTCAACATCTATTTTATTGCTGAACATCCAGTTAATTGCATGACTATCCAGTCTTCTTTCTTTCTCCTCAGACATATGTCTTAAAGCAATTCTTATTATATCTGACTTTTTAAAAATTGTAATGCATTCCTCTTTGTGGTTATGCTAATTATTTCCCTTAAAGCAGTAACTGATATAACAAAATCTTGCTACTTCTCTCTCATTATAGCTAAAGTGCATATTTTTCCTTATTTGAGGAACATTGCAAAGTTTCATTTCATTTTTTTCTATTTTGTATTATTCAGTGAGACTAGTACTATGCTGTGACTTAACTAGAATTAAATCAATTTACTAATAAGCAGAGTTAACTGAATTATATATAATGAGACTTAGTAGTATTTTTCCTCTGATGTATTTCACTTTCTTGGAACCTGGAAGAAGTTTTCTGTGACTAATTATGTCAGAAGTGTCAAGAAAAATTATTGAAAAATTTTATTCTGAAACAAAATGAAAACTGAAGGATTATTTTTGACAGTTTCTCTGAAAGACACAAAAATTAAGGTGTAATTGTTTATCAACTGGATTAAGATGCCACATTATAAAAATGTGTCCAGATTACTAAACGAATAATTATTAATAAAATTATTTAGATAAATAATATTTTCACAAAACTGCTAATTATGGTGAAAATTACACTATAATATTAGTTGTTTAACATTTTCAATTGTTTAGTAATTTTAGATAAATGTAAACTTTATTTACTTTTATGAATACTAATAACTTTTCATTTAACAAAAAGACTTACTTTGATCACTTTGTTTAGATTATATCTGCCAGTTTTCTACAATGTAAAGTTAATATTTTACCCTTTGTAATTGATAAGTGTCTCACAGGAGATATTTGAGACTATATAAATAACTTTTCCCTAAAATCTCTGGCATGGATTCGATTGTTTATTCTTGCCTAAATTCATTATTTTGATTGATTTGCCAAGTGGTGATTTTTAAATTTTCATCATTCAATTGATGTATAGTAGCTTTATAATATTATAATGAAGAACTTCTCTCTCTATCTTATGTATGTATATATGTATGTATGCATGTATGTATGGACTCATAGATTATAATTTTATTTAAAGGTTATATCTATTATTATCATCAGTACCGGAAAAATATATATAATTTGCCTCCATGTATGTTTTCTGGAGAAGACATAGAATCATTTCTGTCATATTTCTACCAAAAATATAATCATAATGAGACATCAGGGAACTAAAACCTGAGGGATATTCTACAAAATAAATGATTTGTGCTCTTCAAGAATATCAAGGTAATAAAATATAAAGCAAGAATGAGAAACTATTTTAATTAAAGTGTACTAAAAAAAAACATAATAAAATTGACATACAATCCTGAGTTACTTTAAAGAACATTAGTGAGAAAATTGGCCAACTTGAATATGAGTAGATGCATACTCTATGAGTAGATGCTAAAATGCATTAATATCAATTTCTGATTTTGGTAATTGTACTGTGATTATGTAAGATAGTATCCTTAGGAAAGGACTGTTAACAAGAGAATATAATTAGGAAATACGCACTGGGGTATTTAAGTTGAGGGTTATGTCCATGACTTACTCTCAAATAGTTCAGAAAATTATGTGTGTGTGTGTGATATGTGTGTGTATATATATCAGTGGATGTATTTGTGTGTGTACATACATACACATACACATGGAAAGATAGATGGAAAATTGGTAAAATGTTAACATTAAGAGGAAATTGGGTAAAGAATATATGAAAATTGTACTAGATTTGCAAATTTTATATAATTCTGAAGTTACTTTTTAAAGTTTGAAAACTAAGTTTATATCAAGCTGATTTTGGAATACATGTTTCTGTTTTCTCTTCTTTCTCTTCAGGAAATATTAAATAAATAAAAGTAAATTAAGCCTCATATTCTGTTAAAACCTTTTCCTCTTTGTACTATTTCATTTCTTAAAATCCTTTCTTGGCACTTCTTACATTTTAGCTTCTCCAGTAAGCCTTCTTTCACTTACCTTCCAACACAAGAATCTGCTCTTTGCTCTGAGTTCTAGCAGCACCAAACAATCTAGCACTCAACAATGTAATGCTCTATTTTTATCCTATGTTATTTCACTTAACGATAATGTGTTTTTACCAATTACTCAGAGGTACTGATTCAACTAATTTAAAGAAATATCTTCAAATTCTTTTCCCTGTCTCTACAGCTTCTTGCAATTTCAAGTCCATAAGTAAGTAGCTAATTATCCTAATATACATGATTTAAGAGAAACTGCTTAGAAGATAGATGTAAGCACTAAAGATGGAAAATAAAAATGATGGCTATTGGCTATAAAGTTACTTTCTCTAACTATTGTTTGGGCCAGTCTGATATTTATAATGAGATCTAATACACTTTGACAATGGAATACAGATTTGGAGAAGCTTGTATTATAATATAATTTTCTCCACACCATTTCTGGCATGCTGTTTTTCAGTTATTGACTTATTCACTTCACACCAAAACTTTATGACATGGCTATACAGACAAGACCTTCAAGCCCCCAAAAATGTTTTAAAATCTACTTTGAATGAATTTAGCTGTGGAAAATAAGTGCCTTTTATTCTGTAATTCGAGGCAAGAAATTCAATTCAAAGATCTATTGGAAAAGCAAGTTACATTAATTCAATTTGTCTTAAGATTGCTTCAAATACATTTTAATGGGTGGAGCAAAAAGACAGTATATGGATATTAGAACTAGGGAGGTGACAGAGGAATAAAATAGAAAATTAGGATTACAACGGAGAATATAGTTTTTTAAATGCTGTCTTCACCCAGTTTTGAGGCCTTGCCTAGAATCTAGTCATTCCCCTTCTTGAGCAGACAATTAAGTTTACCTCGCCAACCATTTTCCTTCTTGGGCACTGTCACTTATGGTCACTCTAACTCTGCCCTAACCACGCTTGAGCCAGACAACAGACAACCAGGGGCAGCTAATCCTAAACCTGTTTACCTGCCTTGTCAGTTGCTTCATAAGAAAACTACAATGAAGGCTCTTCCCCACAGGTGACCCATTCTCCCTCTGCCTTGTGACTGACAGTCAGACTCCTTGTGTGCCCTCCCCCGCCCCAGGGCATTACATATACTCCCTCTCTTGAGATTTGTGAGTATATTCAACTCTTTTCAATGGCATCATTTACTTACCTAGTGGTAAAGCTTATTAAATCACAATCAACAAAAGTTGAAGTTTATGTTCCTATAAACTACAGATTATGGTCGTACATATAAATTAGTATTTTAATTTATTGTTATTTATGCTAAGTTGGAACTATATGCAGAGTTCTTTGGAAAGACAATGAAGAGGAATAGTCCGTTTGTTTTACTAGGGATGTATCAGTTATTTTTTGCTGCATAGTTACCCCCAAAATCTAAAGGCTTAAAACAACAATTTATTTAGCTTATGATACTGCATTTAGTCTGGGTGGTCCTTTTGGTCTATGCCAAGGCTGATCTCAGCTAACCTGATCATGAATATGCAATAAAATGGTAGGTGAAGCTAGTAGGTTGGTTGGTGAATGGATGATCTAGGATAGTTTCACTCAAATAACGGATGGTCATCAGGCATTCAGGATAGTAAGGATGGCTGGTCTATGTGTTATTAATCATTGAACAGGTTACTTTTTGTTTTGTTTGTTTTCACATAGTAGCAATTGCAGTGTTTCTAAGAGTAGCCAGAGAGGAAACTGCAAGAATTCCTTGGATCAGAATTTATAATGTCAGTTTTCTGCATTCTTTTGGCCAGAGTTAGAGAAAAAGAAAATAGATTCCACTTCTTGATGAGAGGGGCCACAAAGTATTGGCGCCATTTGTGCAATCTACTATAAGAGTAAGAGACATAAAAATAAATGCTTTTTTGGAGAACCTAGAACAAATCTTAAAAGCAGAATCTGTTAGATTTTTATCAGAAAAAGAAAGGTGCATTACATAAAAAAATAACTGTTATTAAATCTAAGGATATTTATCAAATACAAAGACAAGAGACTTGTGTTCAAAGTAATTTTATTTAACTTGGCATTTGCTTATACACTTCTGAATCTCCTTTAGGCCATGGCTTGATATATAATATGTATACACCTAGTAAGAGAAAGAGAAAAAATATCTAACACTAAAAAAAACAATTACCAAAAAATATGAAAGAAAATGAAAATTAAAGTAACAATTTTCTGTAGGTCATGCTACTCACCACTTTGAATTTTCTCGTCATGAGCCTATTGTTGTCAATACTGAGGCAGAGTTATCCTTATTAAAAACTTGTCACTTTGAAGGACAACTTATCAATTTCTTGCAAAACTAAACATGCTCCTACCATATCATCCAGCAATTGTGCTCCTTAAAATTTATCCAAATGATTAAAAATATGTGCCCATGAATATTTATGGCAGTTTTAGTAACAGTTGTTAAAACTTTAAAGCAACCAAGATGGCCTTCAACAGTGAATGGAAAATAAAACAAAACAAAACAATAACAACAACAAAAAAACTGTGGTGCATTCATAAAATGGAATAGTTAGAAATAAAAATAAATGAGCTATCAAACCATGAAAACATGGAGGAAACTTAAGTGCGTATTATTAAGTAAAGGAAGCCAATCTGAAAAGACTACATATTATGTAATTCCAACTGCATGACATTCCTGAGAAAGAAAAATAATGGAGACAGTATAAAGATCAATGATTGTGAGGGTTTGGTGCAAGGGAAGGGAGAGATGAGTAAGTTGAGGACAGGAAATTTTTAGGGCTGTGAAATTATTGAGTATGAAACTGTAATCATGGATACAGGTCATACATTTGTCAAACCCCATAGAATATATAATGCAAAATATGTTCTGTAATGTGAACTGTGGACTTTAGTTAATAAGACTATATCAATATTGACTCATCAGTTGTAACAAATGTACCATACCAATGCAAGATGTTAGTTGATAGGGGAAAGTGAGAGGGGAGAAGCAGGAAGCAGTATATGGGAACCTTCTGCATGCTGCTCTATTTTTCTATGAACTTAAAAATGCTTTAAAAAAATGAATAAGTATGAGAAAAAAAACTGGTTGCCAGAGTTCAGAGAGGGGATGAATGAGTTGAGAAAGAGCAGGAGACTTGTTTACTGCAGTTGATTCTGTATAATAACATAATGGTGAATTTTAAGATATTGAGTAAGCATTTGTCAAAATCCATGGACTTTACAGCACAAAGAATTAAACCTTAAGTTATCAACATTAAAAAAGATAGTTTAGGAGGCTGAAGGATCCCAGGATAGAATTCAGAATGTGACAAAGCCTTCTAACTCTTTTTAAAATATATGGAACTCAATGAAGGTGATAGAGAAGAAAAGATGTTGCCCTAAGTTACTGTGGAAATGAATGTGCAGTTTGTAAGAAAAAAGGCAAAAGGAATTATATGTAAATAAGTATTATGATATAGTTGATAAAGTTGTTCTTCATAGAGATTTGGGTAAACAATTCTGAAACCACTATATATGTATATTTAAATTTAATGATTAAGTAAATGGATAGAGATGACAGAAGCTAGATTTATCACTGTTCAAGTCTGAGGTTACAGATAGGCCAGAGGAGGAAAATAGATTGATACATGTGGCAATGAGTTAGAACTGCAGATATCAATATGAACTCATATTAATATAATATTTATGCATATGTGTATATACATGGAAAGTACAAATATGTAACTTCTTGCTCTTCAACTGCGAAGGCCAGTAGCAATGAGCAGATCTTAGTTTTTAATACCAGCCTTCAATTGTATATATTAAAAAAGTCTCTTTGAATATGTGACTAATTCTAGGACTGGGACAGGGAATGAAAAGATGTACTTGGACCATCTTATAGTTCCAAAAGGTGAGAAAGTACTCAACACACACACACACACACACACACACTGATGGCAGTATGCCAAAGGGATATTGGCACAAATGGAAAGAAATCATAATTTCTGATGCTGTATCATTTGAACAAAGTAGTATTGGATTATAACTAAGTAAAATATCCATAAATCTAAGCTAATATAAATAATTGATTGGATAAGTAAATAAATAATGTGAGAAAAGAGACACAAATCCTAGGCAAAAAAAAAATTACAAATAATTAGATATTTTATCCTGAAGGATATAGACCTTAAGTTCCTACTCTCTCACTGTGTACTGGGTATACGACTTTCTTCAAACTAATGTAGTATGAAGATGGAGAAAAAGAAAGTAACTTTATAGTGGAGAAAGCTGAAAACACTATCTCAAGCTGAATGATCAAGGTTAACATCAAGAGTAATAACTCATATCTATATTGATATGGTTTGATAAGAACACATTTTACCTCTGTGATCTTTCCAAACCTGTATTTCACTAGTATAATTATAAGAAAAACATTAAACAAATCCCATTTAAGGGAATTCTACAAAACACCTGACATAAAACTGTAAAGTCATCAAAAACAAGAAAAATTTTAAAACTTTTAAGAAATACCTAAGGAGACATAACAACTAAGAGGACTCTGGAACACAAAAAGTACATTAGGGAAAAACAAAAAACCTGAATAAAGTGTGGATTATATGTAACAACATATCAATGTTGGTTTATTAATTGGATATACAGAAATTCTGTGTACTATCTTTGTAATATTCTGCAAATCTAAAACTGTTCTAGAATAAAAAGTATTAACAAATACATACATATATAAATATGACAAAATTCTCAACATTAGCAGTCCTTAGGAAAATGCAAACTAATATAAGATGACTGTTACCTGCAGAGTAGCTTAAATATTAAAGACAGAGCAGCAAGGGTTGGTGAAGATTTTGAATGAAGGGAACACACAGGGACTACTCTGAGACTTTTTCTGTGTGAAATCTCTTTGAAAAACATATTTATTAAAGCTGAATATATGAACATCCTATAAAATAGCATTTATATGTTTGCCAAAGAGATATTCCTACAAACACTGTGGAATTGGCCCAAACTGAAAATAATCCAAATTTCATTCAAACTATAATGAAAAAATAAATTACAACATAATCACACAGTGGAATACATTATAGCAAAAATGAACTACAGCTACAGTTTTAAAATCCTGTATGATGATCAATATTGATCAAAAGGAGTCAGACACCAAAAAGTGCATAGGTTAGCATTCTGTTTCTAAAACAGGCAAAACTAATGTGTTGGATATTATCTGTGGAGTGGAAGATATTTGAGGAGTCATAAAAGAGTTCAGAGGCTGGAGTGGTCTAAGATTGTGGTTGTATTTACTTAGAGAAAAATTCACCGCTTTAGTGTGGATTCCTGTTGATGCTCTAATTTGTCCTTTGTCATGTTTTATGCTTTTGTCTGTGTGATGGAGCCTCAAAAAACTGTTTCAAACTTTATATGCAGTTGCCTAAATTAATTTTAAGTATCAATTAAATTTATTACATATTTATTGCATGGTGCCTTAACAGATTAATCCCACTTAAATCTATTGACAGTAGTATGGATAGTATCCTATTTTTGTGGCTAGGTAGAGTTAAATAACAAACATAAATGATGCAGCAAATGAGTTATAAAAACATAACATATTAATGTACACTGTATCACTTTCTAAATAAAACTGTACCAATTTTCTTATTAAAACAGTATAAGTTTGAAGTTTCTACACTAAAATACAAGTGATGCTAAAATTCATAAGATTAATATTGTTTCTGATCTAATGCATAATTGCTAAGAGTCTTTGCCAGTTGGTCCTTTGATTCAGAAAGGAACACAGTAGGCAGGATGCCTGTCCCTATGGAATTTTCAGTGTTGTACGAAACAGAAACTTTGTTTGATAAGGAAAATATAGATGCTATATGTCTAACTTGCTCTGTCACAAATTAGTTTATTGACATGAGGGAGCAGCATCCAAAATTATTACAAGTGGATGTTTTGAGACTAGACCCACACTTTTCTATGAACTAAAATTCTCGTTTCAAAAGTTATACTGATGGATATGTATAGGAGAGATAACTAAGTCCTAGCAGTCATTTCATAATATCATAAAAGCATGCTTTGCTTTATTACTATCATTAGCATAAAGCAATGTACCATGCCTCTTATCTATAGAGGAACTCTTTTCATGTCATTTAACTCCAATGTAAAAATTATTATTTTTTATTTTTGCTTTGGATCTTGTTCCTCCAACATAAAAGAATTGAATTCATGTAACAACCTTATTGCCACCAAAAAGCCCTTGAATGAAGTAAATTTAAAATAATTTAATCACTGCCATTTCATCATGAATTTGTTTAAACTGTAACATTTTAAT
Source organism: Macroglossus sobrinus (assembly GCA_004027375.1). Classification (NCBI taxonomy): domain Eukaryota; kingdom Metazoa; phylum Chordata; class Mammalia; order Chiroptera; family Pteropodidae; genus Macroglossus; species Macroglossus sobrinus. Next base: position 63,942 of record PVKZ01002906.1, on the reverse strand, counting down.
ATATATCAACCCTGGGGGGGAAATGTGGCTAGTTAGGATCTTTTCATCTTCTTTTTATTAAAGAACTTACTTAACCATCAATATTTATATAAAATCTATGTTATTGGCATTTCTCTAGGAGCTCTGCTTGCAGCTTTAAAGTGTTTATAGAGATAAACTCTTTAGGGTGGATAAATTAAGAGCAGTATAATTGCCATTTAGAATGAAATGGTACCCCAAACCCTATTTTATGACTTATTTACTTTTTTGTGAAATATTTATTGAAAAACTACTATGCACTGGGCACAAAACAGACCAGGATCCCTGCTCTTGAAGAAATAATTTTGAAGTAAGGGAAAGGAGCAGGAAATATACAATAAATACAATAAAAATGTTAAATAAATGTAACTCAGTAGGTGATAAGTGCAATACAAAATTAGAAAACATAGATAAGAATTGGAGGAATCAGAAATGCTGAGAGTGGGAGTTTTTGTTAAAATAGAGTGTCAAGGTCAATTTAATTTAGAAAGTGAGATTTGATTAAGTGAGGTACAAAACCAAGCAAATATTTGGAGAAGTTAGCTGTATTCCAGCCAGAAGAAATATTTATGGCAAAGATTCTAAGAGCATAGCCATTTAAGCCAAGTGCAAGAAGGTCAGTGTGACAGGGGCAGGAAGAACAAGGGGAAAAGTGCTAAGGGAATGAAATAAAATAAAAATTATGTTAGGGAGTGGCAGATGTAGCATATGGTTGATTTGCACATGAGCACTCCTTGTCAATTAATAAAATAAAAAGTTTGAGATTAAAAAAGGGTTTTGCAAGCAAAACTAATTGTACATGTATACGCATTATAAATATGCAATGAATCGTGTTGGAATTTTACATACATTCAACAAATACAGTTTAGCCAAATATTGAATGGCAGATGTTAAAATCCAAAGATAAATATGATCATTATAGAATGAAGATAACAAAATAGAATTTTATTAACGTTTTAATGTCATGTTACAGTTTGATTTTTTAAATGTCATAAGTTCTTTATAAAAGTTTAGCATTTTACTGCAGGCAGAGTAACTTATTGACACTCTCAGTAGTTATATTGCTGATATAGTCAGTCTGTTCCTTCTTCACACTAGATATGCATTCACTTTTAACTAAATCACCTGAAGGAGGAAGATACTGTTGGTTAGATGTGTCAGAATATGTTTCCAATTATGGTAAGGTTGATCCCATCCTCTATAATTATCTCCGAGTAAAGATTTATTTATTAGATTTGAAGATTACAATGCTAGAGGTGATATAATCGAAGCATGCATACAAACCAAAGCTTTGAACTGAAGTGTCCTGCGATAGATGACTGAATAAAGAAGCTGCGGTACATATATATGGAATATTATTCAGCCATAAGAGATGAAATACTGCCATTTGTGACAACATGGATGGACCTTGAAATAATCATGCTAAGCGAAATAAGCCAGACAGAAAAAGTTGAAAATCACATGGTATTACTTATAAGTGGGATATAAACCTAAAAGCAACAAATGAACAAGACAAATGGACAGAGACTCATGGACTAGTGGTTACCAGAGGCTGGGAGGTGGGGGAGGGGGGAAGATAGGGTAAAGAGAGTCAAATATATGGTGACAGAAAGAAACCTAACTATGGGAGACAAACACACACTGTAAATATATATATACCTTATTGTTAAATTGTACAGCTGAAACTTACTGGATTTCATTAACCAATGTCACATTAAAAATAATTTTTTAAAAAAGCTTTGATACTGCATGGAGAAGATACTTTCTAAATACATTCAGAAATAGATTTGAGACTTATTATCTCATTTATATTTTTATTTCCAATAATGTATGTATTTGCTGCTTTACATAATCAAATAAGAAAAAAAGTTTATCCTTGAACCTTAAGTATAGAAGTGTGGCAATGGAACAATGTAATTGGCTTAGCAGATAAAGAAAATCACTTTTGAATTTCCATCTATATCTTAGCTTTTAATACTTATACACCAATTTTATTGTATTCTCTAAAATAGGTTCTTTCAGAGATTGTACAGAAATCTCTGTACAGAGAATGTCAGTTCAGCTATTTCTTCATCAGGTTCCAGAGAGTAGACTAATTGTTTGTTAATAAGTCCTACTATGTGCTACATTGTAATCTATAAGATCTTAAGTTTCTTTTATTTAAGCAGAATAACTATGTTTCTTTTATTTATTTCTTTAATGTGAACTATGTTTTATTTAAGCAGCCTCTTTAATGTGAACTATGTCTTTTCTTATTTAAAATGTCTTATTTGGACATCTTATGTGTATATATCACATAGTTTGTATATCACGTAGTTTGACTAAAGGTAAATGATGAAAGTCATATATTTGTCTGCTTATAGTCAAGGATTATATTACATTATACTTTTCTTATATCTACTTTGTAAAAATATTTATAGCCATTAACATGTTTATTTAAGTGGGGATATGGCATATAGTCACATTAGTATTGATAATAAAGGTCTTTATTAGCCTCCTTCCCTGACTGATTGATACAAAACATGGCCCTTTCACTCCTTTTGACCAATTTAGTATGTATCACTTACTAAAGCTACTTCTCTGGACCTGCGTGAGGAACTATCACATTGTACTCTTTTCCCTTTTAGGCTAGATCTCAATACGCTGTAAATATAGGAAGCAGAACCCCTATAGACTCATAGACTATAGGAACAAGCCACAAGCTTGTTCATGGGATATATGTTGTGAGCAAGTGATAAACTTTGGTTAAGACTTTTATATTGTAATACTTTGACTTGTTACTACAGTATAATGTAGCAAAAGCTAACTTATAAATACAAGTGAAGTTACCTTAATAAAAAAAATTTATGTTATGTAGCACTGGCTTTGGGAGCAGAGGGCTAATGGATAGGAATCTTTTGTTAATGGTAGCCAGGAAAAAGAAAGGACAAAATGTCAATTCATATTAATTTTTGGTAGAATGTTTGATAAATTTTTGCCTGCATATCTGAATATCTTCTGTACCTATGAAGTTATAGTTTTAATAAATCAAGAAACAGATTGTTATCGTTTGCCTTGGTGAACTGTCTGCAGTATACAAAGCATGAGAGAGAAAGAAATTCAATAAAAATTAGCCGATTAGCTATTTTGCAAATGAGAATGAAAAGGAAAATAAAAAAACACAATCTTGGACTTGTCAGAGTTGTAAGATGCACCTATCCCTCATATTCTGTAATTCAAAAATAAAATTGATAAATGATTTTTATAAGAAAACATGATTAAAACATAGTTTTAATGCCAAAAATAACCTATGGAGACTTGGCTTTCAAAATTTTAGTTTAAGTGATTAAGTAACTTAAATTTTCTAATTTTAGTAGGGCAAATTCACTAGGAAAAAAAGGGCTTGAATTTCTCAAGAAAGCTGGATAAACTCAAGTTACCTACAAATAATTTCAGAGGGAGAGGCAGTTCTCAAAAATAATTTTGCATGAAACTGTTTATTCATGGAGCTAAGTGTAATCGAATAGATGTAGAAACAACTATGTTTTGAGGATAAAGTCACTGCTAAAAGAGTCAATACCTTGGATTAAAATAGGCTGGCTTTTGGAGATGAACTGGTCCTTGAACCTATAACTGTATATTGACAAGAAAAAAAAGTATAGTTTCGTGATACTAATTTTTTATAAAAGAATGTTTCCATTTCCTTTTTCATGTGTGGCCATGGAGACAACAGAAAAAGAATCTCCCAGAAAAAGGAACCAGTAGCCATGAACAGCCAACAATAGCGCACATTAAAGATGACATTCGATTGTCTTCTAGCTTCTCTGTTCTTATTAAAAAGTCAGCTTATCTATCATCTATCTATCTATCTATCTATCTATCTATCTATCTATCTATCTCTCTATCATCTATTGCTTTGACCATAATGTGCCTTTTTTCAAGTTTCTTTTAAAACTTTTTATCTTCAGATTTTTAGAAAATTTTTATGCTATGCCTAGTTGAGCTTGATTTTAAGTATCCTATTTTGAATCCATAGAGCTTTTATGCTTCATCAATATTTGTAAATTATCAGACAATATTTTTTCAAGTATCAATTATGCCAATTCTCTTTCTTATATTTTGAGATTCCAGTTGCATGTATATAAGATATTTACATCAAGCTTCATATGTCTATTAAGCAATTCTTTTCCTTTCCCTTGTGTTAATATAAATTTTCTGTTGACTTATTTTCAGTTTATTAATCTTCTCTTCTATATTATCTAAATTACTGCCGAATAATTCTATAATTTTCCATCCTAAAATTTTCTAAGAATATTTGCTTCCTGTCTATTTTCAAGTTCTGTAAAAGTCTTGAAAGAAATAAAAGTTCTATAGGATCATTTATAGCAAAAAATGGTGGCTATAGTCTAATTTAGTTGAATTATTCTGAAAATGATGCCCACTCTCTACAACATAATACAAAATTTAACTTAAAAAAAGATTGTAAGGAGGTATTTGTTGTTAGTATAATGTGATTTCTTCAGGAAAAAAAATAACAGTAATCTTCTTGAAGTTATTAGTAATCTTTAAAGGATAAAAACATTATTAAATTAAGTACATCTATATTATTTAAGTTTTTAATGATTTGTTGAGTTTTCAAAGATTAGTTTTTGCCCTACAAATTTTTGTATTTCTTAATAAGCATCTATAGGAAATATGCAAATTGCTTGCTGGATGGAACTATTGCCATAGGAGACATTAGTTGGTGACCAAGCCACCAGTATGGGACATTTTTGGGGGGAGTGAGGAGAGGAAGATTATAAAACTCTACGACATGAGTTGGGAGCCTTCTCTTTCACTTTATATATTTCAGTTTTGAATATCTGTTGATCCTCTTTGTTATGTTTGGGGTAAAATCAAATACATTCTTTTGGGAAATATTAGAATTTATGTTTTAAACAAACAGAGGGCAGTAAGTATTCATGATAATCAAGGTTAGAAAATTAGTAATTTTCAAAAATAAAATGATTTTAAATATAATTTGTTATACACTGGATTATATCCACTTACCCCCTAAAAAATTCATTGGTTGATATTCTAACCTTTTGTCTCTCAGAACTTGATTGTCTTTAGAGATAAGGTCTTTAAAGAGGTAATTAAGTTAAAATGGCTTTATTTGGGTGGGCCTTAATCTAATATGAGATGTTCTTAGATAAAGGGAATTAGGATGCAGATAGATACAGATGGAAGATATATGAAGACACAGGGAGAAAAAGACAGTTATGTACAAATCAGAGAGAATGGCCTCAGACTAAACCAATTCTGCTGCACCTTGACTTTAGATTTCTAGCCTCCGCAATTGTGAGAAGATAAATTTTTGCTATGTAAGCCATATTGTCTACAGCACTTTGCTATAGCAGTATTAGGAAATACACAACTCAAATATATTCTAGATTATTAATAGGAATGAATAAAAACAACTGGTGTGCACTCATGAAGAATCAATAGAAGTTAAACTGTATGAAATTTATGCATAACTAATAATAATAATAATCATTATTTATTTATTGAATAATTACAGATATTCCAGACAATATTCAAATATATAAACTATCATATTAAACTCTCACAAAAATTCAGTGAGGTAGTTACATTTAATTTCCCTGTTTTACATATGAGGAAAACTGAGTTATGTGGATATTAGGTTCTTCACCCAAATCGTAGATAATGATTGAGTTACATCATGTTATCTTGATGCAATCAAATAATAAGGTCTTGACTATTGATCCAATGACTTTGATCCCGAGTCAATTTATGCATTTCTCATTTTAGAGGTTATCTCAAAACATTACCCATATATCTTCTATTAAGAAGTTGTGAAAAAGCTGAAATATAAATTTAGTTAATATTATTTTTTTGGATGGTAGAGAAAAATTTTCTGTATTTAAGTGTGTGTATTTCAGTATGTGTACTTAGATTATATATGTGTGTGTATATCTATATCTATATCTATATCTATATCTATATCTATATCTATATCTATATCTATATATATAACAGTATGTACATATATGTTATATCTTTTGTAATATCATTTTGCTTTAAACATTTTTCTCAATAAATCACTCAAATACCTCTTTCTTTTACAACAAATTGCTGTTTATCGGAGATATTAAATATCCCTAATACTTTGTGAATACAGGATATACTGCAAACTCACAGTATTCTTATATACCTCTTTTATCCTGGAGCTCTGCATTTGTAATTGTGTTCTTTTATTTTGTATAAAGAGGAAATGAAGATAGGAAGAGCTGAAGAAGAAATGGAACGTAGTCTCACTTAAAAAACATGTTTTCTCTGCTTCTTTTTAAATATTAAGCAGAATATAGACTTGTGTAAATATTTATTGGAACAAGTGTACTATTTCTTAAAAACTCTAAAGTATTATATGTCTTTTTCCTTGAAGTGAAGATGCATGATTAGTAGAAAAAAGGAGAATTCACAAGAAAACAATCATTTTGAATATAAGAAAGACCAAGAAAAGTATACTTCCTCTTCTCAATTATTACCAAAAAAAAAAAAAAAAAGAAAGAAATCCAAATGAACCTAATCTCATTTGGGGATAAATAAGCACAAGGAATGGAACCAATGGAATTTTTACATGAGATAAGACAGGAGAATATAAATAGACTCATTTTGAAAAAATTAGAAAACGCAGAAGGGAAATTTATATTCTAAACCTGTGAAAAATAATGAGACTATAAATTGAAGATTTAAAAAAAAATTCATTTGAGAGTTTAAAATCTGTAAAACAGATAACTGAATCATGGGTTGTTTCTTTTTAGTACATAGTTTGCACACTATCAGAAGCCAAAGCCACAAGGAAAGGCCCTTCGTAGGAGAACCCAAGAGCTCTTTCTGTTCCTGAGCTTCTGACTGTCAGCCATATGAGAAAATCATGTTGGCTGTTGTGGCTAAATTGAGCATCCAGATGAATTCAGTCACAGCTGATACCACATGGAGCAGAGCAGCCACCCAGCTGAACCCAAGTTAACCTACAGAACTATGAAAAATAATAATTTTTGTCAGTGAGTATTTTGTTGCAAATCAATGAACTTTGAACACTATCTGCCCCATAGTAGAGTCTTATAAAATTATAGCTATTGTTAGTTTAAAATACTAAGTTTAGGTTCCATTTCTGTTCTAAGTCCTTTATAGAGTTAATGACACCCAATAATTTATTCTCCGTAATTAACATATTCTTCTAAATAGCATAATTAAAGATAGAACTGTATTTCAGTAGTTTTTTCCCCACCAAATTCTCTCTTCCACATCCACCATTTCATTTTTGAAAGTCCTTCCTCTCATTTTTGCCTGGGGCATTGAGCTCTGCTTTTTAGGATATGATTATTTTCTTTCTCTGAACACCTAGAGCTTGAACTTTGTAGCTTAATTAAACTACTTACTACATATTTGCCTCTAGTTCTAATTACATTTATTTTATATATAATAAGCTCATTTTATTATCATTTTTTTTTAGGGAATTGACTTTTTTATTAGGACAATTTTTAGATCAGCTTTAGGTTCACAGCAATATTGAGGGAAAAGTAAAGAGATATCTCACATATTCCTTGCTCACACACAAACTATGTCAATTTTTAAAATTGTTTTTTATAGTTCCTAGTGTAGACTGGTGGCCAATACATGCTCTTGCCTATATTTCTTATACATATAAATTATTCTCATTGTCTGATTTGAGAATAAATTTATCTTTACTCATTGACTCATCTCTTGGCTGCTATTTCTATAGTGTTCTATTACAGAGAACAATAAACCTATAGTTAAGACACTAGGTTTCTATCCCAGACATTTACCAAACTCAATTTTTAAGTCAATTAACTTTTTTTTGGACAAGGGTTTTGCATTTATTAAGTGAGGGTTTGGATTGGATGATTTTAAATAACTCTTAGTTAAATATTTTGATGGATTATATTTAGTGAAAGTGAAGTGACTAGTTAAGTGATCATCTTAGTAATGAAACCAAAGTGGAAAACCAACAAGATAGTTTATTTTTTTATTAGTAAAAGGGAAAAAGTTATCCTATAATTTCCTGTATTTTACTTTTTATTTTTAGCTAGATGCTACAGTATTTCTACTATCCATTATCTTTTATGTTTTGCTTAGTAATGAGCTCATTATTTCTTAAAATGTATATACTTATACATACATTTACATGGATATATATAAATTTTGAAGTTCTCTCCCTGTGATGACATTCCTTTCCAAAGAATTATATTTAGTGATTACCAGTCATCCCTTTCTAATGCTTATTAATCTCAGAATAAATTAAATATGATAATAGTCATATGGTGATTTTTTAAAGACTTATGGAGAATAAGAAAGCTATTAATATCAGAATCAAAATTTGATTAATAAGGAGGTGCTTCAACAAAAGTGATCCTGCTTTCACAATCTTTCTCTTCATTTTACTCTAATCATTATGTTGAACTGAAAGACATGTAGCTGGGAGTATTTTGTTTACTGACTTTATTCTGGTATTCAAACTTTGCATACTTTCATCTTTGAAGAAGACTGTCAAAAATTTACTATCAGGTTAGTAGGTACTTTGAGATTGGTGATGGGTACAAGGTCAACTTAAAGGTGTTGATTAAATAGAAAAATGGAAGTCATTCTTCAAATATTGGCCTTGATGAGCACAGGTAGGGCTTTGAGAAAGGATGTAAAACAAAAGTTTCTGCTTTTATTTTGTATACATCAGGCTTTTGTATATTTATTAATACTAGGTCCACCACTATTGGTAAATGCATTTAGAATTACTTCATCTGCAGATGACTTATGCCTAAACTTTAATAGGAAATAATATTGTTATTCATATTTATTTATAAATTAATATTAATGCTTATGGTTTTTTAAATATAAAAATACTAACTTATTCTTATACTGAAAAAATAATATGAATAAAATATAAGGTTCACTAAATATATAACACAGATTTAAAATATTTACCTGCCCACACACATGCCATATTAAACCTTTAAAAATAGTTAGCAGTCAATATGAAGCTAATTCTGATGTCTGAATATTTTTTACAGCATTCATAGGTTAGACACAGGACATAAACATATTCCATATACAAATTTAACAAATATTTCCCAGTTACTAAATGTAAACTTTAGCTTAATAAACATTTAATATTCCTTATTGAATGTCTCCTAAATGAAATGTTTTCGTTTAGCAAGGTGGTTCTCAACTTGGAGCAATTCTGTCTACCCATGGAATATTTGATTTTGTCTTGTTTTGTCTGAGATTTTGATTATCATGACTGTGGAATTTATGTGGGTGCTACTGGCATCCAGAAGATGAAAGCCAGGTATGCTACTAAACATTTTGTAATATATAGTACAACCCCATTAACAAATAATTATTCAATCCCAAATGTCAATATAGGACCAAGTTTGTGAAATCCCAATTTAGCATTATGAAAAGAAAAATATCCTTTAAGGGGCAGGGAAAGAAATTTCCTTCTCTTCTAATACAAAAATAAAAATGTTAAATGATTTTATTTGGTTATCAAATTGATATACTTTTAAACCATGTCAATTTCAAAATGTGACACATATTGATTGCTAACTATGAAACAACAAACAATACTCTTTACAAATTAGTGAATAAAAATCTAACTGTAATATTGAAATATTGGGAATCTTCTCTTTAACATTTGACAGTTGAAAGAATCTAGTTGAAGAATCCAATTGAAGCATAAAAATTGAAGCATAAAAACACACTTGATGAGATTTTCCTAATAAGAGAAATTCTCCATGTTATTTTCACCAAATAATTTTCTTCCTTCCTCCAAACTATTTATTATTTAAATGTGCAAAACTATTATTAACTTATTTTAATCTTAGACTGTACTCATTAATTGGTAAAGTAAAATATTGATTACATTTAGAGAGAGCTTTAAAAACTGAGCAAATGGTTTATAAAGAAAAATAAGAAAAGAAAGGTAAAGAAATATTGACTAAAAAGTAAGTACAATATAGAATTTATTAAGTGCCATTCATTAATCAAATCACTGATAATTGTGGCAGGGCAATCAGATATTAGAAACCACCTCAAATTAATATTATAATTACAAATAAACTTTATATTCTTTATACTTATACAAAAGTTATTATGAAGCAGCATGCTCTTTTAAGTCTTTTATACTGAACAAAGTGTCAGTCATGCAGTAGAGGAATATAGAATTGAATGAACTACTTCATCTTTAGCATGTTTTTTATTTTATAGAAAAGTATTTTTTCCCCCTTCATTAGAAAATTTGGTCTTATCAGCCAATTGTCTAAATGACACATCTGTCATTTAGTCTGTCATTTGTAATTCTGGTTTTTAAAACATTTAGGGTTATGACTTCAGTTTAAATACATGTTCTCTTCAACATATAAATTGCACTCTCAAGTATAACTTTCTGTGCAATCTCAGTTGCATGAGCTGATTATCTGTGACCTACAGCTGAAATGATTTTCACAGAGGTGAGGGTTCTATAATGCGTCTTCAAGTGTCAAAATTCATCCTTGGCAGTGTGCTGACTAATGATCTTGAATGAAAAATAAATAAAAATTGATGCAAGGGAGCAGTTTTCTACTTTTATTTTAAGGCCACTTCTACATTTGTGAAACTTACAAGTGATCATAAATCAAATCGTAATACATTTCATACTTCTTATTTTTCTCTTTTACAATTATAGTGTCTGAAAGATTACATTTCTGACCTATCATACATGCTAGTTCAGAATGCATATAGGCCAGCAGCAATATAGCATCAAGGTAGGTGATTGGTATGCATACTTATTCTTCCACTTGTATATCTTGTTCTTCCATATTAGTTAATTCACTAGGGGAGATTTCTACAAACCAAGACACTTTACACACCTACTGGATGTCAATATCCTTTGGTTTCTTGCCTGTTCAACATCCCAGAGGGGAGGCCCTTTCAAATCCCAAATGTTGGGTAAGTGCCTCTTAGTTTAAATTGAAACTTTTAGTGTCCAATATTTTAGTCAGATATTTATAAGGGGATATAATTTTTCTGAAGTTTCTGTTAACAATGAGTTTGCCATTTATTATACCATTCCACCTGCATGTAAAGAAAAGAAATTTCATCTTACAGATAAAGAGCATGTACAAAGTCAGAAGGTGTCTGTGGTTAATGCTAAATAATGTAAAACATTTTTTGATTTTTCCCTGGAGAGCTTATGTAACAATTTTACTTTCTGGTTTTCATTTTTCCATATCTTCCATCCTTTTACTTATCTGAAGATGATGATATATATTAATATCAAACAAATAACCACTTTTCAGAGAAATACTAAACCACCAGGGCCACTTCAAAAGATCTAATTTTGTAAAATGTAATGTTCCAGAAACTATTTTCTTTAGGATACTGTGCTTTCACCTTGAATAATCCATTTTTTATCATCATGGTTAAGCAAAAAGATTCATTTTTCTACATATTATATTTTTCTTATAAAAAACTAAAAAATTAGTATTTTTTAAATTTGAAAAGATATTTGCTAGTAATTATAATTAAATTATTAAAATATACTGAAAAATGTAGGTAATTAAATTCTAGACACCATTTGGCAACTTTATTATTACAAGTCTTTAATTATTATTAATTTGGCTTAATCTAGCAGGGTCCAAACCCTCGTTTCTTAGTAAAATATTTTATCTGACTCTAAAACTTCTATTAGAACTAAAGGTTTTTATATTTGTGCATGTATGTGTATATGTGTGTTCAGCTACATGAGACAAAAAAAAACAACTTAAAATTTTCTGTTAGGAGTATTGGAATTTGTCATATATATTCTCTCTTATTAGAGAAATATCAGATTATTTTTAAGATTGTCATAGGGAATCATCACTGTATTCATCAGGGTTATCCAGAGAAACACAACCAGTAGGATAGCCTGATAGATGAGAAACAAATAGACATAGACATATTGTTAAAAATTAATTGATTTACACAGTTATGGAGCTGAAAAGTCCCATGGTTAGCTATCTGCAAGCTGGATACCCAGGAAAGCTAGTGGTGTAATTCAGCCCAAGTTTGAAAGCTTGAGAACCAGGGGAGAATAGTGTAAATCTCAGTCTGATCAGTCTAAGGGCCGGAGAAAATGAGGTGAAATTTCCCAGCCCACGCAGTAATATAGGAAAAATAAAGATGAAGTCCTCCCTCCCTCTGCCTTTTATTGTATTCAAGCCCTTCTCAGAAAGGATGATGGCCACCTCCATTGGGGAGGGCAGTCTACTTTGTTGAGCACACTGATTCAATTCAAATCTCATCAAGAAAACACTCTGGGTACCTTATGACCAAAGTGCCATATAAAATTAACCACCACAATTTCCAATCTCTAACAATTAGTTCTGTTACAGCCTCAACATTTCTTTGAACCGGACAGATATAATGTATAAACTTTCAACTCTAAGGAATGTTCCAGAATGAAAAGAGGGTTAAAAAAACATAATTTTATACAGCAAAATTTTGTAAGTATAGCATGAAATTTTTCCATAATTGTAGAATTCTGTAAATAGAAAATGGCCCTTCCTAATTAATTAATTACTTCTGGGACCCTCATGACCATAATTCTTGACCTTATGCAAAAACTCTAACCTCAGAATTTCTCTTAAAATATTTCTGAGAAACTTCAGTGTGTCTGAGAAGTTCAGGAACAAAACCATTGCCAGAATGTATATGTTTATGTGTTGCCTCTTCAATTTGGGGGCACAGCAGTCCTCCACTTTGTCAGATTTCCATCTTGTCAGTGGAACATGAACAGAAGTGACACTGTCAATTTGACCAAGGCATTAAGATGTTTTTGCATGCTTCTGCTTTTCTGCTTGTGCTACTGTGGTCTGTAAAGAAAAGAATCTGGTTTAATTATCTGCTGCTCTAAGGAGAGTGTCAAAACATGTGAATCCAAAATAGAAGCCTATGTCCAAGATGAAATGCAGCCTAAACCAGAGCCAGTCAGACTACCTGTAGTTTTAAAAGCCACCTGTTTGTTATTGTAAATTATGGAGATTTAGAATGGGTTGTTATATATGATAATTGGGGCAATAGGTGATAAAGACCAGCCCTTGAAAATAGTTTGTGTTATGTAGAAGATAAACAATTTCTCATAAGTAGCTATGAATTATATCACAAATTTGAAAAATAAATTTACCCTGATTAACTAAACCATAGTAAGGAAACTCATTATCATGGGATTGACTCACCATTAAGGTATTTAATTTGAAAGAAAATTATATACCTTGTTTATATGCTGTTCCTTAAGCAGGTTTTGGTCTCTTAAATTTTGTGTTCAATCTCACCCAAAAGATTCTAAATCTGTTAAGAGTAGGACTCCCTTACTGTATGTTACTGTATATGTTATCTAACAGCAGGTTATGTAACCAAAAAATTACAATAAATTACTGAGTGATTTATTTAAAAATATGTAAGGAAGAATATATATATATGATATTTTTAAAATCTCATAATTATTTAAAATTGAACTATGTAGTATTCAATAATTTTTGAAGTTAAATTATCACATGCATGAACACGTTTTCATATTGTTTCTATTTTTCTCCTTAGCCTTGGTTGAATCACATCATAACTATTGATATATATGTATAATTAGCATATACACATATTTATATTTTAAGTGTGTTGGAAAACTCAACATTTAAACTGTGATCAGACAGGGTAATTTGATTAAAGACGCATCATTTTACATAAGATTGTAGTATTTCCAAATAAACATTCATTTATTTATGCTCTCTGATAATTGCAAATGCATCACTGAATTCTTGAAATTGTATTTCTAAATTAAGATACTTATTTTAAAAATTTAAACTGCAAATAAATTTGCAATGGTTTAAAAATATATATAATTTACCAAGAATGTTTTTACTATCTCTGAGCAAAACATTATATTCATAGGGCTATATTTTTATTTTACAATAAAAATTAGAGTCATGACTTTAATAGAAATATTCTTCATATGTTTAATTTGATATAAATATATCATGTTATTATAAGCAAAAATAAAATGCTGATATCTATATGTATAGCACATTGATATTACAAATATAGCTTGTCTAGTCTCTTGGGAGCAGGAAAAAAAGCAATCATAGGTACTGGTGTAGGTGACTTTCATAATATTTTGGCCTCAATGAGGAAAATATTTTTTTTTCCTTTTGAGTAATGTGATCTGTAGCAATTCTTTACTTCAAATATCTAAGATGAAAGTTTGGGTCTTATGTACTGTAATAGAAAAAGCTTAGAAAAAATCTATCTCATGCTCTCAAATAGACAATCCACAGATAATCATAGTTCACTGTCAGAAATATTGCCTTAACCCACATTTCTTATGTAATATCTTACTACTACCAAGAATGATATACTGTAGCAGTCAGGTCTCCAATGATTATGTTCACCAACAGGAGGGAAAATGCCCACATACATTGTCAAAAAATATAAAGTGAGACTTTAGAAACAATGTTAAATGAGTTTGGCAAATGTATAAAATAACATTACAAATAAAGCTAAGCCATAAAGAAAGTTGTATATGTAATGGTTAAGAAATAAATGTTAAAAAGATTTTTGTTTAATTTTTTTTATCAGAAAAACAAAATGCCAGAAATACAATTGAACTGTAGAGAGAAAATGAACATATTTAATAGCTTTGTGGGAACAAATGCTGAAAAAATTCAATGTAAAGAGATTATTTTTTTAATGATCATTTCAAGCTAAATAAGAGTTACTGTGAGTTAGGATAGAACAAATTAACTATAAATTCATTATATTTTGCCTGGATGGAAATTTTATTACTAAGCAAGTTTTAGAATAAACAAATATTTTCTGGATGTGATTGTTTTACTTTTTTTTACACAGGGAAAGGATTTCATTGCATTCACTGCTGCAGATTTCATACTGGGAAAGATGTCCTGTTAAAAACATATGTACATCCTAAATAAATTACAAAAAAAAAATTTGCCTATAAGTTTAAATTGAGGGCAGTATTTTGGGGAGCAAGAAAGAATGAAGAGAAGAAGAGGAAAAGAATGAAAGGGAAAACAAGAAAAAGAAAAGAAGCAAGAAGAAGAAAAGAGAAAGAACAACAAAACAGAAGAACGAGAAACCTAAATTTCTAAATTGTGCCTGTTGGCATGCAAAAGCAATAAAGTGTCCTTAATTGAGCTGGCTGTTCCTGGAACCATGAATATATAAGGTAAACTGAAAGGAGTTTGCAGATAAGATTTTAAAAACTGAAGTAAGATAGCTATTGTTCTGCATAATTGTAATCCCGGAAGGAGAACAAGATAAAGAACAATATTTTGAAAGGCACAGAATTTAATAAGCCTGACTTGTTCAGTAGACTTCTTCAAGAGTCATGTCTCCACTCTCAGCTGCAATTCTCTCATCCTCTTCCATCATGAGTAGTACACCCACATTTTGTAATTTATTTGGCAATTAGCCAGTCTTTGAAGGATTATAATTATTCAATTAAATTGTATGTACAAAAATAATAAATTGCACGTATAAGTATTGAAGATACTTGAATAGTATACACTGATATTCTCTGAGGAAGCTTCTGGTGTTACACACTACAGAAGTGAAGCTTAATTTCACTTGGGCGAAATTATTTGAGGTCAGTATTTTTGATAAGGAGATGGTGCCAGATTGCTGACGACACAATCTTCAAAAATGTTCTACTTGTCATACGGTTTATTTTAGCTAATAGAAATACGTAAAGGTTTGCTTCACATTCTTTTTTTTAAAACAAATGGCTGCCTCTGCACATGTTCAAAGGAGGGCTCTAGGCAAACCTTTCAAGAAGTTTGGTCATAGACAAGGAAAGGGAAGGAGAAAACTGGCTGAAATGAAATCAGTGTGTGTGTGTGTGTGTGTGTGTGTGTGTGTGTGCGCGCGCGCGCGCACGTTTGCATGTGTGTGAGTGTACATACACATTTCCCTAAGCACACTTTATGCAATTGGGAGAGACTTAATTGTGTTCATATTGACTTTAATGATCTAGTTGATAATAGAAAGGCAATCGATAAGAATAACTGTACTCTTTAAGAGTGGGCTGTGAATAGTGACTCTCCTCCAAGGAGCATAATGGGGAATGGGAGTTGAAAAATAAAGTAACTTCACAGTGAAGTAACCATTAGACACTATATATCAGCCTAGTGCTCAAAATTAGCATTGATAGAAGTAGGTCATGTTAATAGCAGATGCCCTTCATATGATGTGACTTAAAAGACATTTGGACTTTGTTATGTTTCTCTCCCAAACCCATAATCCAAGTTTCCTCATGAGAAAAAACATGAGTTTTCAATTGAAAGACATTCTGTAATACACTTGACGTATTCCTGAAAACTGTCAAGGTCATCAGTTACATTACATTGTAATTACAAGCCTACTTATATATAATTACTCAGCAATTTTTGGTTGTATGGTTCATACTTTGAAAGTATACATAAAATGTAAAAATTATTCTGCAGATTATAAAGGATATTTCACAATTTATATCTAACAGGTAGATACATACAAGTATTTGGCTTAGCATAAGCTTTACATATGATTCATAATGAAGTTGATAATAAGTTTCTTTTTTTGTATGTGTTTATATGTATACTGCTTTTCTAAAAGCATATAAGTATATTTAAAAATTGAAAGTTGTTACTGAAAAAGGAATTAGAGTAACAACCATTAGGAGATAGAGAATGAAGAAAAATATTTCCTTTTATAAACAGATAACCTCATTTACAAATTATTAGTTTATTGAAGAAAAGTTAGACTTACATTTTTATCATAAATTTTTATAAGGTAGTACCAGTATTGTTGAACATTTCAAAATGTTAGAAAATAAGGCATAATACTTCTTTTTTTGAAACTCATGTAATATTTTATACACTTTAGTTGGTATTATGTAATTCTCCAGATTTTTATAAGATCTGGCATATGTATGAGACAAAAAATTAACTACTAGATTATTTTCTAATATTTTTAAAAGCATTTTTTCTCTATTTTCAGTCCTAAGTTTAAAAATACCAGCAATTAGAATTGATGATTAACACATATATTTTTCCTTACTGTCTTCATAATTTTAAAGCTTTGAAATGATTAAAAAGAATACTGAACTAAAGCATTTAAATTTTATATGCAGCTAGTAGCTTGAGATATTCAGGAGATAGCCACATGTTATACATTGTCTCTAATTTCTTAGAAGAAAGACAGTGAAACAGATGGATTAAAGAAATATAATTTAGCTTATCAATATGAAGAAATTTACTTTATATTTTATTATGGAGGACATTTCTAAAAATTTGTTTAATTGCTTATTCTTTGATGTGCTGGACACTGCTAATTTGAAAACAACAACAGATAAACAACATAGATCCAGTCTGTACTTGCCCTCACCTCGCTTTACAATCTATAGACCAGGATTAAGAGATCCTGGAGATAATGACCCCTGTCATTGCTTCAATAAAATATGCCCCAAATGATCGATTTTCTGTGCCAATTCCATAGTGGCCCAGCCATCCTTTTATTGTTTATACCCGGCTATATCTGGTTTCTATCACAGATTTAATCTTTAATTTGTTTAGGCTTTTGAATTTAATAGTATGCACTGATTATAATATAATACCTATAAACATGAGGGTATATTTTTATTGTTCTAACAGCTTTGTCACCTTAAAAAATGAAAATAATTCTATACTAAGAACCAAAAATTATTTCACTGGGGCCTGGCCAAAAAAAAAATAATAAAATAAAAGTGTTTATTAATTTAGATACATACTCACCTACTTTCTCTCCAAAGGAACATAGGGTTAAAAAAGGAATCGCTCCTCAAAAGACTAGAATTCAGCTCCTGTCTAAATACTTTTAAGGGTCAAAGTTTACTGCCTTCACTTCAAATTGTCATTACCAACACACCCCTAAACCCCATCCCAAGTACCCAGCAGAGTCCTACAAAGTTACATGCTGGATAGAAAGCAACTACAATAAAATATTTCATCAAAGCCAAAATACATTTGAAAACTTTTTAGATAAATATCTTATTTCTCTGGAAACGCCTCAGTTACACTATTACTGTGAGAAACTTCTTTTGTCACTTGTCTTCTGGTCAGAAGTTAATTTCTTGAGGATTTACTGTTTTATTCTCCCCTGATATATCTACCTTTTCTTCTTTCCTTTTCAATGTTCATGTACATAATAGAGTAGAATATAATTTTGGTTTACAAGGAAGTACAATAAGCTGTCCAGAGCAAAGGTGATGTATTATTTTAACAAACACATAAATAAGTGATGTAATCATTTGTCATGAGCTCCTGCACTCATCAGTTGACTGTTAGAAACAATTTTAATAGTATACAAATGACGAATACAGTTCTTATATTCATGATCAGAGTTAAATACATGAATGATTTCTAAGTTTGGCATGTTTCCAAAAAGTTAAGGGCTAGAATTACCTAGTGAAACTTAATCTTCATGTCAGTATTTTTATGACTACTAACAATTCTGATCCAGAGACTTAGCCTACTTTCAGAGAGGTTGCAATGGCTCACCAATCTATGTAGTACAAGTATTAATTAGTACCTCCTGGTCTTGATGCATTGCTTTCTTGTGAACAACTGTAGAGTCATGAGAGAGTGTGTAGAATAATTTATTCTTTAAAAAAAGTCAACAAGTAAGGCAAAAGTCAATACAGGCACAATCCAAAATTAGTATTAAAAAACAGATTTTTCTTTTTATATTTCTAAGATGTCATAAGGCTAATTGTGTTGAAATGAAGCATCTACAATAAAAGTAAATACCTAAAGTTATAACAGGTTAGTTTAAAGTAATTCAAAGTTGAGAAATATTTATCTCTGAGAGAGCTTGTGAATAAAGGCAACTTTTTAAATTTATTGAGAAGACATTGGTTAATAAAATTATAAAGGTTTCAAGTGTACAATTCAATAATACAATAATATATATTGGATTATGTGTACACCATCCAGTCAAATCTCCTTCTGTCACCATATATTTGACCCCCTTTACCCTTATTTTTTTTTTTTTAAGAATATAAGCCCTTGGTCATAACCACCATTCATGCTTATCACTGTTAATAAAATAAAGTTTCTTTTTCAGAGACATTCTGTGTAAAGTGTCCTATGAACTACGTTTATTAACTCCAGGTTTTATTTAAATTATTAATTAAGACATTGTCCTTGGTGATGAAGACAAGAATGACTAAATTTCAGCTAAAGTGTTATCTGCACTAGAAAGTATAGTTTTGATTTCTCAGTCATGCTCCTATAAACTCAATTGTGTTTCACTACCCTACAAATTAATATTTTAACATAACTGTCTATCTTTTTGCTACCTTTTTCTTTGGAACAGAGTGTCTTTAGATTTCTTGGACAAAACTGAGCAGTTTGTCAAATGTTGGCTGAATGCATTGAAGGCGTTGTCCCTATCTTTAAAGTCTAATGTGGGAAAAGCGCGATAAGAATAGTTCAGTGTTAGGTAGAGACGTGCACAAAATGCAATAGGAACACAGAGGAAGGAATGAATCAGCTGGAGTAGGGTGGGGTCTAGAAGCGTCATGAGAAAGGTTGAAGCTCTTATTGAATAAACGGAATTTTCTGGTGGAGAGGAGAGAAGAGAAAGACAAAAGTACAAAAGCTGTTGATAAATGTCAGTTAGTAGCGTATAACTGAGTATTGAGTGTGAGGATTGTGAAACAAATGAAGGATAGTTCTGGATATGTTTTCCAGGAAAAATAAAGGGATTTTTCTATACCTTGAAAGAAAGTTTTAACTTTATAAAAAAAAAGGTAAAGTATAATTGTTGAAGAGTTTTAAAGGACATATACAGGATTATTATAGCATTTAGGATTGCTAACTTTGCTGGAGTGCTGAGATTGGACAGAAAATATTAATTCCTTAGAAGGTATTTCAAATCTCAGGCAAGAGATTTTGAAGGTCTGTACTTAAGCAGAGACAGCATATTTGTGAATTTATCTAGGTTAAGAGGTTAATTGTCACACACACACACACACACACACACACAGAGAGAGAGAGAGAAAAGGAGCAGTTAGCTAAATCTAAGGGGATGGATCTATTAAAGGGTATTGCAGGCAGAGAGAGTGCAAAATTAGTAATCTGAAAATCCAAGATTAGATGCAGCATCGCACATTTAGTTAACTGCACATAAATTAACTAAAAAAGAGAATGAGAGACTAAGCTCTGAGAAGACTTGTTAGCAATATTAAAGAAGTTAGCCAAAAAAAATAGGCATTAGGAGGCAAAAACAATCATTACAGTGTTTTAATAAGACGATGCTACGATCATACTATGCTTTTAAGGGATAATTTGAGCTATATTCTCCAATGAGTATTTCTAGAGAGAAAAAGATTTGGTTGGAATCTAAATCTAGAAAGAGATGATGATTAATCTGAACTGAGTGACACTTATAATGGATAAAATTTGATTGTTTTTAAAATTAATTGGATATTAGAAATGAGGAAATGAGGAAGATAATATGTGCCCGATCTCCAGCAATTCAGTGATTCTTCACTCTCATTATTCAAGGTAAGATAATGCAAAAGATAAAGGACTTTAGAGATAGTGTTAAAGTAGAAGATTAATTTATAGTTAAAAAAATATTGATTGTTTAGATCTCTGTTTACTTCCAAGTGGATGTGTCTGGACTGTCTAGTGTCATGTATGGCTCAAGTCTATATTTAGTTCTCCCTAACTGTATTTCAAATACATGTATTGAGAGAGTTGAGATTCTACCATTCCATAAAACTGCATTCACACCATTATTTCTGTTTTTAAGAATGAAATGTTCATGCTGTAGCATCTATTCCTCATTTGGTGCTTTGAACTTATTCCAGAATTTTAATAATTTCTGAATTTATAATTTATCTCTCTTCTAGTATACTTTATACTTTAATCCAAAACAAAATTTGTCCAAATTTTGGTACTGCACACTTTTTAATTACTTCCATAGACTCCATATTTACTAGGTTTAATTTTCCATGTGAATTCTTATGTTTTTAATTTTAACTATAGTTTTTATTTTCTCTAAATTATTTTCAAATTAATATTTGAGTCACTTATAAAATTTAAAACTTTTAAAAATTATTATTTCTAATAAAGTATAATTGGCAAGAAAAATTTTAGTGACATAAAACAAGAAAGTTTTTTTTCTACTCAGGTTATATCAAAAGTTTTATTTAGTTGAGTTTTTGTGTTAGCGATATTGTTAAATATTTCTTAGATCTCAGAGTCTTAGATATTTCTGAAAGAAAAATTGGTGTTTGCTATAAATCAAAATATAAGATCTGATCAACCATTTATCTACTATAGATACCAATGTAAATATTTAATTTTTTTTTTTTTTTAGTACTGGAAAGTGAGAAGTTCAGTTTTCATTATTTAGTGACTCCAAAGGAATTCACCTAGATTTATTTCATTTTCATTTAATAGCAGTTGTTTTATAACAATTCTTACATCTTTTATAATATTGATGTAACATCTAAACATCTAAAATAGGATAAATTTCAGAATTTAAAAGTAAAATGTTCACTTTGGTATGTAATAAACATCTGAAAAAATCAAGCTCATACTAAAGATGTCTGAAAATAATTATTTGAGAATTTTCATAATGAAAAGAATTGCATACTTCACATATAAATATAATATTAACAAAATATAAATATTTGGGGGTATTGACAGATGTCTAAATTAATTGCATTTATAGACTATTAAGAATTTTAAATGTTTAATACTGAAACATATGAAAAATAAATGTGAAAGCGAGATGGATCATTTCTTAGGGATTTATGTAAGACCTGGATCCTTATTTGTCCCAGTCATCCCAACTTTCCTCCAGAGACAGAGGATATAAATGTGATGGTTTAGAGTAGCAAAATAACATTTAATTATTAGCTGAGGCTATAACTAACTAGTTTGGACCACTTAGCGTCATTCTGTTTTTCTAACCAATGACATAAGAAATGGCAAGTTGATGTTGGCTGTTGGTAAGAGTCCTTAGATTGTCGCCCATGAACCTCCCCAGAGCTTTTTGTGTGTTCTCATAGCATGACAGCTGGCTTTCCCAGGGTGGGTGATTGAAGAGAGCAAGGTTAAGCAATGTCTTTTATGATGTAGATTTAGAGATCACGATTCATTATTTCCACAATTATTGAATGTCAACTCTGTTCAGTGTGGAAGGAACCTACAAAGCAAAATAAAAACCAGGAAGTGAGATCTTTGGCTGCCATTTTAGAAGACTGGCTTCCAAAAAGTTTTTATTTACAGATTCTATATTATGTATTTTGGAATCAATGTTTTATTTTGCACATCTCCAATTTTACTCATAACTTTACATGATGTCTATTCATCTCTAAAACAAAAGATGAAAACATGAACAATTCTTTTGAATGTTTTCTACTTCCACTTTTCATTTCTACCAATGAATTTATTGTTCTCTTGATTTCCATTTAATATAAGAATAACAGCAGTTTTACATTATACTCAATTTTCAATCCTGTTTTTTATAATCTTTCTAATCTGAAAATCACACACCAAGATATTTATGTTTCATCCTTAGGCTGATTCAAAAAACATTTAAAACAATACATAGTATTTACATTATTATGATCATGCAAAAATTATGCTAGTAGTGCATATTCTTTGTGGTCAGTACCTCTAACCAAGGACTATTGTAAGTAAAATCACTTCTCTTGACTTTCCATCAGTTGCTAAGATAGGACACATTTTAATTTGCTGCTTTTTTGGTTTATGGTTCTTTTTAAAGTCCCCCTGCCTCCCTGAGTTTTCAGTTATATTCTTTTTAATTAATTTTTATTTTTTAATTAAAGTTGACATCCAATATCATTTTATATTAGTTTCAGGTGTATATCATAGTGGTTAGACATTTATGTCATTTACAAAGCGATCCCCCCCGATTAGTCTACTACCCACCTGGCACCATACATAGTTCTCACAATATTATTGACTATATTCACTATGCTGTACTTCACATCCTCATGACTATTTTGTAACTATCAATTTATAATTACAATCCCTGTATTTTAAGATATAAGCCTTTATACCTGGAGGTCATGTTTATATGAAACTCTACTTTTTATTCTGATTACTTATATTACTTTCACCCTACCAACATCCTCCATTTTCTGGTTATCCGAATTGGCCACTCTCTAAACCTACAGACTGGTCAGTCTGAGACATCTCATCAACTGCTTTCTGAGGTGGATCAACATTTTACTGAATTCTACCTTTGTTTACTGATACATTTTTAAATATTTCTTTTCAAATGATTTCTAAAAAGAGTATGTAGATTGTTTTAAAATGTATTATTTTTATTATGTCATATATAAATAATAATTTGTCTTAGTTTTAAATTATTTTCTTCACAATATTGAAGGATTATGGTATTTTACATTCATTGTTGCTGATGACAAGTCCAAGAACATTCTAATTATAGTTTATTTTAAATTATTTTAGTATTTTAAATAATTATTTAAAAATGTTATATCTTTAAAATACTTATTTTAAATTATTTAATAATTGATTATATACTTCTATGTAAATAAAATAAGTGAAAGATCATAATTGTTTCACACCTTTATTTACACATTATATTTAAAGAATTTTTTATTTTTGGCAAGGTGATAAATATAAAAGACTATCTC
This sequence comes from Macroglossus sobrinus, assembly GCA_004027375.1. Taxonomy (NCBI): domain Eukaryota; kingdom Metazoa; phylum Chordata; class Mammalia; order Chiroptera; family Pteropodidae; genus Macroglossus; species Macroglossus sobrinus. The sequence continues at coordinate 40,178 of PVKZ01002906.1, read as the reverse complement.
ACTGTTGTCTTAATTTACACTTAATATAATTAATATTTATTTATGATTTGTGTTTTTACTTCTGTGAAATATCTGTGGTTATCTTCTTTTGCTCACAATTATATTGCATTGTTTTTCTTCTTAAATTGTAGATGCCTTATATATATTTTATAAACAGATATTTTTCTGGTCATATGTGTTGCAAGTAATTTGTTCCAGTATATAGCTTCTCTTTTTATATTCTTTATGGTACCTTTTAACATTAGAGATTTTTATAGTCTACAAATGTGGAGGATAGTTGGTTTTAGCATGTATACTCAAATTTTAGATGATTTGGCAGAAAATTAAGTCCTGAAGTTGAGATGAGAATTTCATTTTCTTATTTTCCCTGAGTAGCAGTGTCTAATATATAACAACCATTTATATTAATAAAGAATTAATACAACGATGGAGTATATATGGTAACATACCATATAATTTTTATTAGGACATTATCAGATGGCAGGAGTATATCTGGTACCTTAAAAAGTTAATAAATATAGACTTTTAAAAATATTATCTATCACCAAAATGCATGATTATGGTATTAATATAGGAAGTGGTTGTACAAAATATATTTTCAGTTTGCAGAATTTGATTGGGTCAGAGATGAGCATTCCTACATATAATACTATAATGCTTCAGAAACAATATAAATATCAAGTCTTGTGTCGTTGTATGGGAAGGTAGATGTTGATAAATAAAAAGAGTTTTCATGAAATACTGTAATGTTCAATGCTAGATATATTTACATTGATCACTATTATATAGGAAAGTTTTTGCTCTGTATATAACAGTTTTTGATGAAAATAAGACACTTGACCTTCCCAGGTGAAACTCTGTTTACTTTAGCAATTTAGATCCCCAGCCTCGGGTCTATTCTCAAAGTTGTCAAATATAATTTATGGAAGTGTATCATTTAGAAATTTTATCCTTTACATATTTTAGTGAGCCTTCTTTGCATCTAGTGAAAATATAATTGTCTGTTTGAAGAACCAAACAAAGCTTCATTCCTGATCTGATATAAAAGTAAAATACATCTCTTAGAACATGTATATGACTGCTACTAGATCATTTAAAAAAAAAATGTTTTATGAGGAATCTAGTTAATGTTGCTCATTAAAATGATGAAAGGGTTTTAAAAAGAACTCAAATAAATATTTGTCTACAAACTCATTGTAGCTTTTATTAAAATCTAGCTGAACTGAATTATAACAATATTGGTTTTTTATCTATTGTTTATGCTATAGCAAAATTGTTGGCTCTGTTATTTGTTTATAATTTTACCATGAGCATTTTTACTTTCTATTTTTCACACAGATTATGGTAATAGTGTCTCTGAATCACATGCAGAGTCCACAGCAGGTCTGGGCCACTCTTCAGAACAGCTGTCCTATAGTACAGACCTTGTGGTTCTACCACCATAATGAAAAGACCTTCTATGGGCTTGTTTTGGTAGAGCCTGAGCATCAGACAGGGGACATTCACTGTCTCACCTGGAAGTGACACATGATAATTTGATGGAGTGTCATTGAACAAAAGCTGTCATTTATACTCATCTAACTGCAAAGGTATTGAGACATATAGTTTTTTAACATGTTCATGAAAATATCTTGAACACTTAGCATTTTTTCTGCCATGACCTATTCAAAGAACAACTGTTATAATATTGGAATTTGCAAGCAAATTAGTATAACTTCTAAGACTAATTAATTAATTTAGGGAGTGAGTTTTTTCTAGTGAGAAGATTATTTACTTATGTCCCTAACAATGCACCTTTTCTTCTACCAGGGCAAGATGTAAAATAAGTAAAAATATATACCTACTTGTACTTCGTTTAAAAAAAAAACAGAGGCAAACATCCCTCAACAATATTCAGGAATATTAAAGCTGGTTAGTGATGCTGTGATTCACCAACTGTGACAGAGTCTACTCTGTGCAGTGTTTGGTAGACATTGCCAAATTCTTGCTCTTTGGGCTCCCTTTTTCAGAACAACTTGCAACCACTTTTCTTTAGAACTCTGTTTTCTTTTCTGTGTTTACATCAATTAATAGATTATTGATTTCTATTCATATGTAAGCATATTATTCCTCCATTCTTAATCCTGTTTTTGTTCATTTGGTGAACAATTTTCCTTTTGATATGAGTTCTGCAAAAAGGATTTTATAGATTTGATTGTTCTTTTACTATAATGATGCCTTATTTATTTCTCTTGTATCTTTTTTTTTTAATGATTATCAAATTTTATTACCTCCACATTTTTATGCCAAGGCTCCCTTTTATTTCTACAACTATGATAAAATTTAGAAAAGGCAGTCAACTGAGTAAATTTCCTGTCTCGACAGAGTGAAATGAAGTAACTTTGTGATAGAATTTTATATGCTGTCACTGGGTTTGTGGGAGTAGAGGTACATAGCATAAACCAGCTTGGGAATGCTCCTGGGTTTAAGTGTTCCCGACAGCAACTTAACACAAAGATGAGTTTCTCAAAAATGTTTTCTATGAAAAACATTTTCTAAAATGTAAAATTTACAAGATAAAAATGCTAATGAAGTGAGGACCTATAAATAGGAATGCCTTAATATTTTACTGTTTTTCATTGCTTTTATTTTAATGTTTTATTTTAATTCCTGGAAAAGGTGAGATGACTTTCAGGCTGTAAACCTCTCTTCAAGCGACTTTTTCTTTCAAACAAATGAATTGAAGCACATGACCTTAGGTATTTATCACTTGATTCTGACATCTCAGCATTCATTTGATGGATCATGGAGAAAACTGCTCAGGCTGATTTCTTTCCTCCATGACTTTTGGTGCAAGCAAATACTTTAAGAGACATTTCCTATAGCTCATGGAATAATTTTAAGAATTTTACTGGTAAGGCAGCTTGATAGATACTTCAAGGCTAGTTTTCACATACCTAAACCACAAAAGTTCTTCATCAACTGATTGTTAATATTAGATTAATGTAGAAATGATTGGCTGTGTGCTTAAGGTTTCTAGATTAATCCGATTCTTGCTTTGCCATTTTAATATGCTGTGGTTGGCTAAATAAAATTAATTTTTAAATTGAGCTGATTCTGAGTTTAGGAATGAGAGTTAGTGAATACAATGAAACACATTTTAAAATACGAATTGTAAAGCAAATGTTAATTTTATATTATACCATTCAAAATGGATTATATATATGTTAATTTTCATAAGTACAGGATGATAACCTTTTTATGTTATAGTCTTCAATAACTAACTCAGATCCTGGTGGATATTATGCATTTAATAAATATTTGAGTGAATGAATGAATGAAGATTCAAGACAGAGACTATGATAGGGAAAAAGGCACTGCATTTCTAAAGTCATCTTCAAGTTCAGGAAATCACTGAAAAATTTTGCAGCGTTTCTAACCAGGTGAAATCCCGAATCATAGCTGTTGGGTAACTATTATTTAATAAAATATAATATGAGCCAAAATATGAACTGCATGTGCTATTTTCTCTTCCTGCATAACAAATTACCACAAACTCAGCAGCTTAAAACAATGTCCATTTATAATTTCAAAATGTCTGTAGGTAAGAAATCTGGGGACAAAAAGGCCAAATCTTCTGTTCAAGGTCTCATGGGTCAGTGTGATTGTAGTCCTTATCTGGGGCTCAGGATCCTGTTTCAAACTCACTGGTTCATTTCTTTGAGTTTGTAGGACTGAGGTTATTTTTCTACTAGCTCTCAGCTACTGCAGGAAACGCCTTGCCTCATAGCCCCCTGCTATAGATTGAATTGTGTCCCGTACAAATTCAAATATTGAAGCTCTAATCTCCAATATGACTGTTTTGAGGAATATGACTTTTAGAAGGTAATTAAGGTTAAACGAGGTCATAAGAGTTGGATCCTAATCTAATAGGACTGGTAGCCTTGTAGAAAGAAAGAATAGGAGAAGGCTTTGTGCAAGCCAGGAGGAGAGCTGTCACGAGAACCTGACCATGCTGGCATCTTGATCTCAGACTTCAGCTTCCAGAACTGTGAGAAAATAAATTTCCAAAGCTTAAGCCATCCAATCTATGATATTATGTTATGGCAGCGCAAGCCAGCTAAGACACCAAATAGGCATTTCACAAAAAGGGTGTTTCCTTTCTTTCCAGCCAGCCAGCCAGCCAGCCAGAGAACATCTATCAGCCTTTCTCTTCTTGAGGCTGGTGGAGGAAAGAAAGGGTTCATGTAAGTAAAGGCAGGCCCTCTCTGACCATCCCCCAGCTGAAGGTCAACAGATTAGTGGCTTTAATTACACCTGCAAAATCCCTTCACAGCAACATTTAGATTTTTGCTTAATTGGATAACTGGGAGAAGGTATGCTTGTACCAGAGGCTGGCAATCTGGGGGCTGTCTTAGAATTCAGACTGCCAGACTCCTTATAATTTTAAAATTTAAATTTTCTATCAGCCATATTAAAAAAGTAAAAAGAGACAAATTTATATTTAATAATATATGTTTTATTTAACCAAATATATCTAAAATATTGTTTCAACATGTAATAAGTAGATTCTATAATTTATATTCTTTTTAATGCAAAATTTTAGAAATCCAGTGTGTATTTCACAGTTACAGCACATCTCAACTCTGACTATTTGTATTTGAATTACTCAATAGCCACAAGGAGACTAGGGGCTACCTACTCAAAAGCACAGTAATGATAGGTGTAATCTAGGTTTATTATAATTATAGGTTAATTACCTGAAGAATTTAAAGAAAGTGGTATTCCATTTCTAAGATTGAAAGACTACATTGAAAGTAAGCAGGAATGAGAGCAAACATCCATATTACTAGACGTATTTTTCTTTCAGCTTGAAATGAAGCTTAAGTAACATAAAATAAAATGAAATTAATTTAAAAAGAAAGAATGTTACAAAATTCAAGTAGAAAGAAACATTTTGTTTAATTTTTTAAATGTTATTTTTTCTCATATTTAAATGCTTATTTGTGAATAAAACCAGATTTAAATTTATGTGGCTTTAACTTTCATCTAAATGATGCTATTTTCACAGCATCATTTCAATAATCAGTAAATATTAAATTTACTAAAAATATGTATATAGACCTGGCCATTGTTTAACATGAACTCTAGTGAACAGGGAATTGTTTAACTTGTATAGAGAACATTGAAGCATCTAACTTTGTATATTTTAGTGTTCTAATGATATTCAAGTTTTACTTTTTTTCAAGCAAGTTATATGTTGTTAGTTCCTATTTTGAAAATAGCACAAAGGCTGAGTCAACAAATATGCATTTGTGTTGACATCTTTTCAACAAATGTAGTTAGAGTTGCAATAAAAAAAATGAAGACTATCTTATTGATACCATATTCTTTTCTTCATTATATTTTAGATAACAAATTATTAGTAGTAATAAGAATATTTATTTTCCTGAAGAATTAATTTATTCTACGCTCGATTTAGCCAAAAGGTTGAGAAGCAATGGAGAAAATTTTCCTAACCAAGACTAGACCACCCCAATGCCTGGATTAGTAACCACTACATGATATTTCATACCAATGGACTTTAAATAATGTAATTATTTAGTGTAAATAATTACATTAAATAGTGTAATTGTTATATAAACATATGACATGGCCTTATTTCATTAAAAACATATTACTGATCTGAGCACTTTATCATTCAAGTAGAAATAACAATGCCAGCAAGCTTCTTGCTGTCATTGACAGAAATAAGTAATGAGTAGAAATTTACCAACTCTCACTTGGTAAATTTAAAATGCTTAAATGGTTTTTGTAAAGCACGCTGTTTAATTGTTTTCCTGAACCCATTGTTCATTACATTCTTTGAGCATATGTTCGGAATAGCACAGACATTTTGCTTCATAAATGTTCTTGTACAGTCTGGTGAGAAATTCTTTTTCATTGATCTCACTTCATGCTCTTCACCACACAGTATTGACTGAAAATTATGCTGTTTTTATTATTTTTATGTATTATTTTTATTTTTAATATTTTGCTTGCATAGTATTGTGATAGGCTAGGATCCAAAAATTCTAGGTTGTTTGCACATATGGAGAGAAAAAAAAATACAAAAAAAAACCCTTTTACTCACACAGTTACCCTTTTGGCTTGATATTAGTGAGTGATATTAGGTTAAGTGGTAAAAGAAAACAATTATTTAAGAAAAGAAAGCGGAATGGGGTAAAAAAAACAGTGACAAATGGAAAGAATGTCACTCTGAACCTTCTGAAGTATAATCTATTTTGAATGCCAAGCAATGTATAAGCAGCACACTTCGACCTGCGTTGCATTCCTCTAAACACAAGTTTTAATTTTACCTACAATACCAAGCTTAATTTATTAACTATGGTACAATTGACATAAAAAGTTATTAATAAAATATTATTTGTTTTTGATTCCATATTCTTTTCAAGTTACTACCACATTTTTACCCCCTTTTACAACATAAAGAAGGTTCGGTTCAGTTCGATTCGGTTCGGTTTGGTTTGGTTTGGTTTTCTTTCTTTTTCACATTGTATTCTTTAATTCTCAATTAAATTTATTTCAATCAGAACCATGGACCAAATTTTCAATGTTATTATTGATAAATTCAGTAATGAATTATCTATCAATCTTTCATTTATCTATCAATAGCATTTAACTCTTTTTAAAACTAACCCTTCCTTGATTTGTTTTCTTTACTTGGCCTTCAAGATACTACTCATTCTTGGTTCTCTTTATTTAATTGGTGGTTGCTTTTTCGTCTTTTTTACTGGTTCTTCATACTTTTTCAAATTTGGGAATATCCACATGCTTTGGAGCAGCAAGTTCTTCTCTAATTCTGTTTAGTCTTTAGAGAGGTTCTTTTCCGATCTAATAACCTAGATTTATATAATATCTGTAAGCACATGTCTCTAGTATTCTATCTCATGTTCCTTCAGGCCATCTCTGATTTCAGACTTGCCTATTGTGAATAGTTTACCTTTTATAAAATAGCACACCCACATCTTACTCCTTATGCCTTTATTCTCTTTTATTGTCTTCATAGAACTAATCAAATACTGACATATTATGGAATTCTTTTTATTTCTATTTACTTATGGTTTATTGTAAGGTCCAGAAAGGCAAAGATAATCCGTTTCTTGATTTTTCATTGCCAATCCACTGTTCGGTAGCCAGGACAATGCTTGGTACTCAGTGCTTGGAGAGATTTCTTTTGTTTTATCAGATTTCTATGTTATGTGCTGTTTTGTCTCATGTATATAATTCTTACATAAAGAAGTTAAATTTTTCACAATATGTTGTTTCTGAATTGTGATGAGTAATCACAAGTGTTCATTCACTCTACTGTCTGGGCTGAGCATGCCAGTCACTTTAAGTCTCTGCTGTTATTCTCAGTGGCGTGGTGATCTCTATGCAGCATGATGGCTGCTATTGGGACAGAGCCATGAAATCCTGCCAAGCACGTCCTGTGGTGCCAGTGTTGATGCCTTCACAGACTCTGCAAAGTGGGAGCTAGGCAACCTGGGAGAATTACATTAAACTGCATGCACATTTATTGTAATCCCCTATTAATTTATTAGACAATTGATCAAATTATCATTAAATTGTAATTGTTCTTTTGAATATTGAAATAATGGTGACTTGAGAGTAGATCAATGGGAATTTTGAAATTATCAATGGAGTTGAAAAAGTACAAAAGACAATATTCTCTTTTCTGCCATAATTGACCATCTAATGAGTTGACTTCATTAGAGAACTAAGAATTTATAAATTGGCATTAATTAGCTGTAATTGTGAATGCTAAAATATTAAATTTTTATGCTAAAATATTTTATTTTGAGAATAAAATATACATTTCTTTTATTACATATTATATGTTAATAGACATTGCACATCATATAATTATATAACATATAAAATATATATATTTTTAATTTTCATGCTAAAAATTTATCTCCTAAAATAGTAAATAGTCACTATAAGATTTGTGTTGAAAGATATCACCATAAAATACATTTATTTGATTTAAAAAGTCTATTTAAAATTTACTTAATTCTGCTTTTACTCACAGTTATATTACTTAGAAAAGATTCTGTTCACATAATACTTATCTCAACAATAAATATAGGATTGTATTTATCCAAATATGAGCTAAGAGATTAGAATAACATATGTTACCCTAAATCTTAATATTAGTAAAATATTAGCATATGTTATTAGTCATATGCTGCTCTACAAACAAATTAACAGTTCATTTTTCTTAAATCTGAATCTAATAGAGTTAAAATATTGAACCCTTGGAAAAAAACATACTTGCTTGCCAAAGGTTGTGACTTAATTTTAGGGTCCATAGGTGTTCATGTCATTCTGAATTATGATTGTGTATCTGTTCTCTGATTTTTTTCTGTATCCCACTCTCCTTCTTCCCTGGTGCAGCTCTCAAAAATAGAATAGTTAACAGTCAATAGACCAAATAAAACCTTTCAGTTATGATAGCATTTTTTGTACTTATTTGATTTATTAAATTCTTATCCCTAACATATTGTAGCTCAATGTGATTTTACATATTATGATTATGTAAAATCATTTTAAGAAATGCATATAGTTTTAAAACATATTTTGATATGTTACACTAAGATGACACCCTGTAATATACATATCTTCAAAGATAAAGATATTTCTTTAAGTTATAACATTGCAAACTATACAATGTACATATATATATCTTTATAAATATTTTAGAATTTCTAAATTTAATTTAAAAATTATTTACATACTCAGGAAACCATATGTTTTAAAACTCAATATGTTTACTACAAATAGAGTATTTGTATGTCTATTAAGTAGGTCTGATTTCATTGGCTGGAGTGTTCATGGGGAAAATCACAACCAACTGATTTGGGGATAATAGAAACAGCCACATAACACAGAGATGGAGCTCATTACATCTCATGCAATACTCATAGCTAGCATTTCTCTTATATTTGCTTTTTTTTGTCAAAATAACATAATAATCGTATAAATAGATATTAAAAATGTAAGAAAACTCATTTTTATCTCCAGCAAACCACAGTTCTCATTTCCTCTGCTGTTCTTTCAGTCTTTGTCCAAATGTTAATGCAAATTTAACAAAACCATAATTGTAGTTTATATAATTATAATGATAGACTTATGATACATTGCATATTTTGCTTTTTCACAGGTTATATATTTGATAATTTTTACATTATTTAACACTCTACAAACATTTACTGGGTGCCTACGATGTTCTAAAAATTGTTATCAATGAGGTGATTAAAGATTACTAAATTAAGGGGATATTTTTTGCCTTAAAGTAGTTCCCAGTGTAATAGGGAAAGTGATATATAAATGACATGCAAATTTATGATAACAAAGACTATATTGTAATATATATATTGTAATAGTGATAAAAACTAGAGAATAATCAACTCTGCCACATTTATAACTGAGTATTTTTAAAGAATTGTGGTTATGCTACTGACACAAATAAATAAGAACGTAGCTCATTTTTCAGGAACTAAATTGAATTGCAATGATCTAATAATTAATGTCCTTATACAAAATAAATTAGATATGTTAAATACATGTCAGTATATAAGAGATGAATAATTTAAAATAAGACGTGGATATTATTGACTGAATGTTTATGTCCCCCCTGGCCCCAATCTATATGTCGAAACTCTAATCCCCAATGTAATATTAGGAGATGGGGTCTTTGGAAGGTAATTGGGTTTAAATGAGGTCATGAAGTTGGGATTAGTGTGCTTGCAAGAAAAGAGAGAGAGCTCTCTTCACCTTGTGATAATACAGCAAGAAGGTGGCCACCTGCAAACAAGGAAGAAGGCTCTCACCAGGAACTGAATCAACTGGCACTTTGATCTTGAACTTCTAGAACTCTGAGAAATAAGCATCTCTAGTTTAGAGATACAGTATTTTGTTGTTCCAGACCAAGATGGCTAAAACAGGACTTTAAAAATGGAACGAGTTTGAGAAGACTCATATGCACAGTGTGTATTAGAATGCTCAGTATTCTTGAATCAGGGGGATGAATTTAGGTTTGCATGCTGGCTAAGTGCTGATCTAAACCAGGAGTGGTTGGAGGGATAATCTGTTCAAGAAACCATCCAGAATGGAGTGGCAAATGTTAAAGTGTCACAGTTCTGTGTCATGGGCTCCCCTTTATTTATTGGAAAAGAAAACCCCCTATTCCTATGTGCCTAGATGCTGAGCTAGATGACACTGAAGAGGGCAGTTCCAGTGTCTGCCTGTCAATGAGGTTGACAGACATCAATGGCTAGGTTCCCAACCATTTTCAACTCTGCCACAGAATTTCTGTCAAGCCAGGGAACAGAAACAAGATACATTGACAGATATCACCAACAGGAGGTTATGAACAATCTCCCACAGGCCACGTACTGTCTGTCACAGTTCCTTGTGGGAAAGCAAAGATGGAACTAGCAGGCATGGCAAATCTAATCCACTTTACTTATTAAGACATGGTCACCTGGGCAAACTGTGTCCAAGAGAACTCTGGATTTATCTTTGCCAGAATAGGTTACCATCTCATTTCTTTCTCTTCCCCAACCTAACAAAATGTTTTTTCTAATTGGCAATACCTATATCAAAATCACATTTAGTATTATTACAATGTAATTAACATGTAAAAAACATAAAAATTTTACTTTTTAAAGTCCAATTTAAGCTTAGTTTATATCTAAAAACATGTAAAACCATTTGCAATTAAAAATTGTTAATTTGAAAATTTTAAACAAAAAGTTTAAAAATAATGGGCTATAGAAAACAGCCTCAAGGAGAAGTTTGTAAATGATGATAACATCTGCAATTTATTCTTTTGTATTCTAACTGGTTTAAAGATTTATTCTTCTTTCTGCTATGCTTTAGTATAAAAGATTTTTTTTAGGTAAAAATGATGTTAACATTGCAATAGATTTTATTATTTTTATAGAAGAATAATAATTTATTTATAAATTATATTCTGACTCTGCATTTGCTATTGCATATTAAAAAAATTTTTTTTTAATTCTAAATACTTTACATTAAAGTCTGTGACCCTTCAAAAAATTACATACACTTCAAGAAATTACAAAAAATGGTTACTAAAATAGCTGTGATTTAGTTATAATTTATTTAATACCTTTTTTTTTTATCTCACTGCTTTACTACAGGATAATAGTCTCTTCAGATAGCATTGTTCAACTTCTCTTTATGCATGGAGATATAATGACATAAAACCAAAACACAAAGTTACTTTGCCTTTTATAGTTTTCTCCCCTTTTTTATATAACAGAATGGTGTGTGTGTGTGTGTGTGTGTGTGTGTGTGTGTGTGTGTGTGTGTGTTTGCATCTTTAAGCATCCAAAAATAATTAAGGGAAAGAGAGGGGAATTTAGAATCAATAAAAAAATGTTAAATTGTTATAGCTTCCCACTTCATAATATTGAATAAGTAAAAAAAAAAATGAAATGAAATAAAACACCCAATCACTGGTTTTGATATGTGAATTTACTATAGTTTTACCTTTCAATTGATAATTTATTCATTATTTAATATGCTTGGTCCTCATTTTAAATTCCATATCATTGAACTTATTAAAATAAAGTTTAATATCTATTAAGAACACATTCCTGAAACCCTGTAGTTTTCAGTTTTGTGTTTATTTGTTTGTTTGTTTTTCTAGAAGGAAAATAAAGTGAGCAGGAAGAAATTCTTGCCATTGTGTTTTATTAGTGAAGTGGTATCACTTTCAAGAGATACAATTTAATTCAAGAGTTTCTGCTCTTCACATTATTCTTTTTAGTTATTTAATAAAGTTATTGATACATTTTTAGTTCAAAGGAAATGTGAAAGATAAAACTAATCTATGTGCATGTAAAAATACCCTGATTTTATCTATATTTATGTATTTTATTTCTATGTCTATTTCTATAACTCTACCTAAACATTATTTATATACAACTTAATATAGCATCTTTTCTAAACCTCAGTTCCCATTTCCCAATTTTATATTCTAACCAACAAATGGCAAATTAAACCTTAGGTAATATATTTTCCACTACCAGACTCTTATATGGCCTTTTTATTTTCACTATTCAGTTAGAGGAAATAGGTGAACTAAACAACAAGATCTGATTTAAGTAGGGTCCTATAGCACTTAGAGATGACCTAGGAACAAATAATTCTGTTTTTCAAAGTTTCTTCATAATTTTCACTATTATGTGAAAAGTATGATTTATGTAACACTTCAGGTGCCTTTTCTAGGTAATGTACAAGGAAGTAAATTAGGTGGAAAAGAGTGGTTTCCTATGATACAGCACCCATTCTGGATACAGAATTTTTATGTGGTACCCCAACACATTTTTCTGGCTCAATTAAAGCTCTACCAGGAATTGTCAAAAATATTAGGGCACATAGTTTTTGTCATTTAATTTATTACATTTTATCAAACAGCAATATGCATAACATATTTGACATTAAGGTATAAAGGCAAAATTATCTTTAAAATGAAATATATCAACCTAATTAGAATAATATTTTTTAAGCTATCACTCTCATTTTCCTTCCTCTCATAAATATCCTCATTTAAAATTGTATAGCTTCTTTACCTGTTCATTTCTCTCTTTTTCTCTTAGCTCTAAAGAACTTAAGTTCTATAAAAACAAAAGCTAATATGCATTTTGTAACTTTTTATTTTCATAAGATTTCACACTCACAAAAAATTTTAACATAACAATGAGCTCTTGAATAATTTTTATTTAACCTAACCAGTTTGCTAACATGTTGCCTCATTTTTTGTCATTTATGTGGTTTCTCTACCCACCCCATACACACACATACATATTAGATTCAAGCTATAGTTTCGGTAGAAAAATCACATAACTTTCCCTGACATTAAATCATTGTTAGCACATTATATCAGATGACATATGATGTAGGTTTGTCTAAATATTTAGTTATGTTAACTGGCTGGTTAAGACAGATTTCATCAATTTTCTTTATAGTCATATATTTTCCTCCTTTGTAATTAACAATATTTTTTAGAGAGATTCTTTAGGACTGTGTTAAATATTCTGTTCCTTAGATCAATGTTATAATGTCATCATTCCAGCTAGATATTTTAGGTAGCATCTTGCTGAAAGTTTTCCCTTCTCTGTTTGTTTTTTCACTCAGCTATTCACAACAGCCTGAGCACATAGATTCTTATTTTATGCAGTGTTATAATTCATTGCTATCTTATTTTAATGCTCAGAATGTCCTAGTTTTGGCCAATGGAAGACCCACTGAGCTGGTTCTTATGTCCTTTTTTATGTATTTCTCACTGTTAGAGTACTTCCTTATTATATGACAAGATGTTCCAGGCCTAAGACATGGTCATTGTTTCTGCTGGGTCACAGTTTCTGGGCAAATTCAGCAGAAAAAACTAAAAATTATAAACAAACAAACATAGAGACGCAGACACATACACACACACAGTCATTCCTATATCTGTTTTTTGGTGAATTTATCATAAATACCGCCAATTCTAATCTATGGCACATGGAACATGTGGTACAATCTAGTCTTCTAGAAAACCAGATAACTCTGTGAATAATGATAAATCTGGCTTCCATTATTCATTTATACATTTGCTCAATCCAGAATACACAAAGTGTTTCAAAATTCATAACAAGTAGAACTTTTATGCCTACTAGAGTTATATGTGTACTTACACATTTTCTTTGACATAAAACCCAAGCACACATATCTCCAGTGTATAATTTCATATTATTTTGCAGACAGAACTGTGTAACTCCTATTCAGATATAGAATATTTGATCACCTAAGAAAATATCCTTGTTCTATCCCTGTCGAACATCTCCTTAGAGGTGACCATTTCATTGTTTTTCTTTACCACATTAATTTTATCTCCTCTAGAAATTTATCTGAATGAAAATATACATTATGTTCATTTTTGTTTCCAGCTATTTCACACATCAGAAAGCCTTATAGAATCATACATATTGTTTTATGTATCAGTATTCTGATAATTTTTATTATTAATATTACATTGTATAAATATAGCACAATTAGCTATCCATTCTCTCCTATAGATGAACATTTGTACATTATTAATTTTAAGAAGATTATATCATAGGTAAAATTGTTAAGAACTTTCATTCATAAGTCTTTTTGTGGACATCTATCTTTATTTCTCTTGGATGAATATTTAGGAGAGTTCTTTCCAGGTTACTTATGTGTTTACTTTCATTAGAAACTGCTCTCCACCTTTTCCATTCTCATCTTTCTAGTGTTTGTGGAGTGATACCTCATTATTGTTTTAATTTATGTTTCTGATTTAATTCAGGTTTATGTAATTATTGGTCCTTCATAAATCTTACTTTAGGAAGTGTATGTTCAATTCTTTTGATCATTTTTTATTGGATTTTTTTGTCATTTAATTATTAAATTGAGAGGGTTTGATTGTATATTTTATAAAAGTTTCTAATCGGATTTATACTTCACATTTTTTTCTCTCAGTTCATGCCTTGCCTCATTATTTTTGTATTGGTGTATTTTGATGACAGGAAATATTTAATATTTATGAAGTTTGTTCTATCAATTGTGTCTTTTATGGTTATTTCAAACAAATATTTGCCTATTCCTCATTCATGACATTATTCTCTCATGTTCTCAAAGCTTTATATATCTAGCTTTAACATTTAATCAATGGCCCATCTCAAACTAACTTTTATGTATGATATGAAGTAGGAGTTGTTTATTTTTTACATTTTTTAAAAAACGAATATTCAAGTTTTCTAGCACCATTTCTTAAGAAACTTTTATTTCCCTCATTGAATTTCTCTAACACTTTTTTAAAGTAAACTGACCACATATGTGTGAGTCTATTTCTGTTATATTCCTATATCTCTATTTCTTTACTTTATTGCATGTTACACTATTTTGATTACTGTACATTTACTGTATATTTGGTACCCAAATTTCATTTTTAAGAACATTTTAAATTATTTGCATTTTTGTATAAATTTTATTTTATTTATTGTATAAAGTTTAGAGTAATTTTGTCCATTTATATTGAAAAACATTCCAGAAATATGATTTGGATTAAATTGCATATATAGATCATGTTGGGAAGAATGAAGAGTTTGATAATGCTGAGCAGTTTAATAATGAGTGTAATAAATTTTGTCATTTACTTAGAACTTCAACTTTCTCATGGATGCTTTTTCTATTACATTAATTTTCATTTTCAGTGTAGACATTGTGCCTATTTCTTGTTAAGATTACTCTTAAGTACTTTGTTTTGATGATATTTTAATGATTCTTTTTTTTTTTTTACTAAGTTTATTGGAGTAACATTGGTTAATACAATTATATAATTTTCTGACATCTGTATATTCTATTGTATATATACCACCAAAAGCCCAGTTTCCTTCAGCTACCATATATTTGATCCCCTTTACCCACTTCACTCTCCCCCAAACCCAGTATATTTGACCCCCTTTATCCCACTTACCTACTCCCTGGAACCACTAGTCTATTGTCCATGTCCATGAGTCTGTGTTTATTTGTCCTGTTTATTTGTTGCTTTAGGTTTATATCCCACATATAAGTGACATTTTTTCAATCATTTAATCTAATTCAGGAAGATTGTGATTGATTTTTGTTCTTAAATTGTGTTCCTTGTCAATCTCACTTGTTAACTCTGAAAGTTTTTTTGTATGTTCCTTAAGGTATTTTAAGTAAAGAATTATGTCACTTGTAAATAGGTAGTTTCACTACTTCCTTTCCAATAATATTTTCTTATATTTTATTGCTTTATTTCACTGGCTAGGCATCAAGTAAAATGTTATATAGAATTGGCAAGAGAAGACATCCTTGTATTTTATCCTAATCTTAGGGAACAGTATATTGTTAGCTGTAGGCTTTGCCAGACTATTTGGTGAGCAGTATCTAGTAATTAAGTTATTGTCTATAGGTAATGTGATTTATAACATTACTAAATTGAACAGCATACTACTAATTTATTTTTTCTCTGTTTTGATATTTCTATGGCATTTTAAAATAGATTTTATTACATGGATTTTTTTAAATGTATTTTTCTGACCTAGATTAGGCAGGTTAGTTTATTAGCTACCTATTTATTGAAGTAAGAATATGGAAAGATATGAGTAGTGTGTATGAGATATGCATTTGTGTGTGGATGCATATATACATGCATGTATGTGTTATAGGTATGGGTAGGCAAGTGAGGAAGATGAATATTGAGGACGCCATTATTTCTTTATTTAACTTCTGTTAATCAAGTTTGGAAGATGAAGAAATATTAAAACTTAGACCTTATTTATTTTCTCCATTCAGGGCTCCCCTGACAAGATAGAGGTTAATGTATTCATTAATAAAGAAAACTATTAAATATGAAAGAGTTTTTAACTAAATGAGAGAGAATCTGATTGTTGATGTGGAAAAATCAGTGAAACGAACAACTGATTCATTGGTTATGTTTTTCACAAATGCAAGAAATTATAATAAATATTCCTAGTTTTATTGTTTGTGCTGTGAATTTTTGTTGGCATATGAGGTATTCCATAGAATTTCTTACAATAGCAGTTCTTTTGAGGTATTAATCCACATTAGCAACACCAGAAAAAGATATTTGTCTTTCTCTGTATTTATTCTGATTAACTAAAAATTCTTCATGAGAATGGAGATGATTTATATTTTTAAAAATGAAGTATGAGAGTTTAAAATTTTCAGAACCCCTGCTTTTCTCTCTCATTTGGGGAATAGCTGAAGGAAAAAGCCTATGAGATTTTTTATAGAAAAAGCTTGCAAAGTCTAAGCTCTGTTCCTTTGTCTGCTGTATAAATAATTGTTAAGCTGCTTGTAGCTTGCTATCATCCTTTTGCATTTTTAATGTTTCTTTAGCCATTTGATTGATCTCTATAACCACAGATATTCTTTATAAGAATTTTCACTGCAATGATCCTTATTCATGGAACTGTTTGATAAACTGCAGGGTTCACTATTGTTATAAAGGGTTCTAGTGCTGCTGACCACTCCAGAAATGTAGTTTGCCTTAACTTGGAAGAATAGAAGACATGATGTCAGTTTCCTTCATCTCTCAAGTGAGGCAATAGTAAGATTGCAGACACCCAAAATGGATTCTTCTAGAAGCCTGATTTGGAGTGTTCCTTTTCATGGCCTCATTATGCTTTATGCTTCCTGACACAGGCAAGAACCTCAGGGTTCAGTTTTAGCAAAGTGGCTTCACTGACCTTGATTCTGTAGCATTGTTCTTAGGACAGTGAAATATAATTGAGTTTTCCATGTGGAAGCATCCTTAGCAAAGTCCTCATGAGTTTGCTTTGAAAATAATAATACAAAACTCTCAGAAAGAGGCTGTTTGGAAAAAATTCTCAGAAAGTGTTCTAGACTAGGGTAAAGGAGTGAATTAATGTGCAGAAACACAAAGCATTAGGTAATGGGGAGAGATTTTAGCAGATTCCAGAGGCACCTGCTGAGTATCTACTTGACAAGACACACAGTTCTATCTACTGGGTAATACACGCAGATGCACATAGAAAGGCAAATTAGAACTACATCTAGAGATTTGTAAAAATTAAGAAAATGGGACATTTGAAAATGTGAATGATGTATATAAGCATTATGTAAAAGTATACCTACACAGAAGATCTGCATCTGCCAAAAAAATAAAAATCTTACATAACTTAAAAGTTACTTTGTATTTTGAAAATTTCTAAGACAAGTAAAAAGAGCAAAATTGTGTGAACAGATTGGGGTGGGCATCTGTTGAACTTTTAATTAAAGCTTTTAATTTTGAATTTTATGAACATGTTTTCTTCTCAATATTTTCCCATCGTTCATATGTTTGCACATCTGTTTCTTATCTGTTTTTAACACCATACATGACACAAATATTGAATTAAACTACAGAAGCAGATCACATATAATACACTTATAAATGTCATGTATACCAAATGTCAGGGAAAATGAAGTAAAAGAATGTCTGGTTGAGTAAATTATGTGCCTTGCATCATTGTTTTTAATTAGGATGCAATATTAATAAAGATGGGAGCAATTTAAATTGGCCAGTCAACTACCTTAGGGGTTTATGTTTTTAAAAACGTTTCTATCTTACATAAGGAAACAATAGATAAAATCAAAAGAAACTAATTAGCCTTACATGTGAGTAGATTTTTTTTGCAGCTTCAGTCATGTATTTAAAACAATCTTCACTTAGTATTTATGATTATTACACTCTTGTTTCTGAGATCTGCTCACAGTTTCAATATTTACCAACATATAAGACATTACTTGTTAAACTCTTAATGGAAGTGCAATCCTAAATAAGTAATTTAAATATTCTGAATTCCAGCACAATTTTATGTACTACAGGGACATAGCACCCATTTTGTTTTTGTTTTTGTTTTTGCCATGTTGAGATGATTCTGTGCCTTGAAATATCTGAAAATGTATGTTACGGTGAAAAACTAAGACTATGAATGAGATTTTTCTTGTAATAGTAATATTATCATAAGAAATTTGTGTAAATGTTCAGAGCCTTTCAGTTGGGATGTTTACTCTGTTAATCTTGTCACATCCCCAGCTTGAAATGAAAGCTTAATAGTTCTGTTCTCTACATTAATACTCTAATAAGTGAATTTATAAACATAATTTTATAAACCTTTATTATACAGATAACATTTTGTTATTTAAAACTGCCAAAATATACTCATTCTATTATAAATCTGATATCTAAAACCAATTTTTATAAACTCTTTTTAAAACCTTGATATTTACTAGGTAAAAAGTGCCTGTTATGCTATTAGCACACTATACTAGAGAGGTCTCTAATTGGTGACTTCTCATTTACAATACGGTTCCATGCAAACTATTGACTCTAGCTGCATTTTGATGTGATACTCTCCCCACCAGGGTTATGTACAAACAGTATGTGAAAATAATAATGAATGCAATATAAAAATTGCCATGGCAAACATCTTGTCAACCTGACCCTGACAAGCCAGACATATTGATTGGCTAGAGCCTGCAGAAGATTAAGCAGCCAGGACACAGATGCAAGTGCAGGTGGATAATACAATCTGCAAGTTACACTTCTTTCTTTAAACTATGCACAGATCTGAAATGACTGCTGCTTGGGATTTTAAATTCAACTCATGGTGACTGTAGAATAGAAATTGCTTGTAAGTTCCTCCTAGAAGTAGCAATAAAGTTATGTTCAGTCTAAGGTATTTGAAGGAAAATTGCTGTCACTAGTTAATAGAATTTATAACTATCTTTGCCATTGTGGGTAAATTCATGTTTTTGACTTTGTGACCATTGAAACATAAAAATTAGACCTTTTAGCCATAGTCAGGCCTTTTGTACTAAATGGTAAAAGCCAGTAATGATGGCTATAAGGAAGCTATTTCTAACCCTTGTTCCTTGAGGGAAGAAACTATTTTTAAGCATGTCCGAAGTTTTATTTACAGTTAATTGGATACTTCATAGTAAAGACTTCATAAATTGATTTATGAAAAGAGCTTCTAGAGGCCTCTGGCTCAGCTCTGTGCCTTTGGTCTGAGTGTACTTTGCTTTTTTTTATTGTTGCTAATGCATTAGATGAGGACACTTTTGTTGATAATAAGCTTAAGAGACATTTACTTTTTCTTGCTTACATGTTCGCAAAGGAAGTTGGAACAGATTTTTGCTGAATGGCTTGGCTGCAAATCAAATATAGCATCAAATGCTTCCTGAAGACTACTCAGGGCATTTATAGGGAGTAATAAATATAACCTCTGTGTATGCCTCTGTTGAAAGCCTTAGAATACTGCCATTTAAAGAAATTATGTTCTGTAAGTTAATATTAATTTTACCAAGGCAAAATAAAAGACACCTGAGGTGATTATCCAGAGAGTGTATATTTTTTCTCTTCCCTGAAGCAGAGGTTTTAGTTAAAATTAGGGGAAAGGATTAGAAGGATGATTTGAATTTTTTCAAAAATAAAAGTTTTTCAAAGAGAAATCAGAAACACCTGTAAGAATGCCTCCAAACCCTGTGCAATAGCGGGAAGAAACAACATGAGTGTTACAGATGTCTCATTTAACTTCGAGTATAACTTCTATAAACCTTCTAATATTTTAAAAAAATGTTCTAATTGGCCTGTGATTCTTACCCAAAGTATTTTGGTCATCCCAAGGGGGAACTATGAAAATAGGAAAGGATAACAGGACACGTATATATTGATTAGAATTCTACAGTGCTGAGAGAATTGAAAACACACACATGCACGCACACACACACACAGGGGCTTGGGACACTGGAGTAGAGAAATCCTTAGTTTTATACAATACACACTTTATTCCTTAATAATTGATATCCTTGTATGCCTGTTTTATATTATATTTGCATGAATGACTCCTCTGTGCTATTATGCGGTGACACCACCTGACAATGACTGAATTGTAGAAGCATATCCTTCTTTATCTCTGTGCAATTGGGCATGAAAAAAGTGTTTGCCTATTTTGCTTTGTATTTTTTTAAAGTATAGAAGAGAGAAAAATCAAAATTCTTAGATATAGACTGTTCCACTCTGTGTTCAAATGCAAAGGGGAATGAAATAAATTTAAGACCTTAAATTACATCTTGGGAATATAGAGATGAGACTTTCATTTAATAAGTGAGGCTGTAATTGGAAATTTGTGTTATTTTTGGTTCTCAGAGGATGGACTTCCCCATACTCCAAATAACAATAAAAACAAGAAAACAAATCAAAACAACACACATGTAAAATTTTTTCACTGTTAATATATTTGTTTTATTTCAGAGCACTTAATATATACATACAAAGATTTTATAGAAATAAATTTACTTATGATTTAAAAATAATTCATGTAAAGAAAAGGGGATTATTTGAAACTAGAGGTGTTTTTTTTTTAGATGAGCTATAAAACAACAAAATTGACAAAATGACAAAATTGTATTTTTTACATGCCAACATATTACATAGACGAAAAAATAGGAAGTCTATACATTCTTTAAACTGTTATGTTCAGATAAGAATACCTGTTTTAACACAAAATATTGAAAAAAAGGAGAATTTAAAGGAAACAGGCAGTGAAAACAAAGGTTTTCATACAGAAAAAAGTAGCTGTTTAGAAATCCTATTATACCAGTGTTGTTTTTTGCTGAATCAGGCAGATGAAAAAAAAACATATACATTTAATCATGCAAAGAATGAACTAATAATATAAGTGTATTAGTTTTCTGTGGGGGCTGTAACAAATCACCAGAAACTGGTGGCTTAAAAGAAAACATATTTTCTCACAATTCTGAATGCCAAAAGTCCAAAATTATTATCACTGGGCTGAAATCAAGGTGCCCTCAGAGCCATACTTTACCCAGAAACTCTAGGGGAAAATGCATTTCTTTACTCATTCAGCTTCTGGATTCCTGGGTTTGTAGCCACATCACTCCACACTTCAAGGCCAGCATCTCCAAAGCTCTTTCTGCTGCATCTTCACATTTTTCTCTTTGTGTAAGTCTAATCTCTCCCTGTCTCTCTCTTATCATGACATTTGTGAGCCAGATAATCCATTGTAATAGCCCATTCTCAGAATTTTTAATTTAATGACAACTGCAAAGATGTTTTTCCCATATAAGTTCACATTTACATGTTCCAGGAATTTAGACTTGTGATTCTGCCTGGAACATCTCCAAGAGATATTCTGATCCATGAAGTTTCTGCTCATCAGGATGTAAACAGCAATTAACTCTTTGGGTTAACACAAGAGAGAAGGAGTAATTCTTTTAAAGACAAGATCTCATGAAATCTGTCTCGATGGGCCAGTCAACAAAAGGTAGAGGATTCTGTCTGAATGTCCACCACTAACTACTCCCAGGATTCTCAGATAATATGAAATTCTCTTGAACTTTATGATTGCTTGAATTCTGTTTTAGACCTTTAGCTTCCTTCAGACAGTGCCTTGTTCCCATTTGTGGATGTCCTGGTCATACCAGTTTCTTAATCCCACAGTTGCATACTCAAACACACTTCTTAAAATAGGTCCTTTAGACCAACGGAGCTTTGGAAAGATGGAAGGAGGATGATATAACCCCAAATAGGCTAGAGTCTGTCTAGACTACTGAGTCTAGGAGAAATCAGTAAATATTTGTTGAATTAGTGAAGGAGAGGAGATAAGATTGGGTGCGGATTGTTAAATGAAGGTTAATGAATAGATTATACAAAAGCCTAGAGAAAAGACAATTTGAAATCAGCTCAGCATGTCTGGGTCATACTAGACAAAGTTAGAGAATAGTATGAGAAGAGGTTGGCAAAGTAAGAAGGAATCGAGTTATGAGAAATTACAATCTCCTAAAGACAACTGGTAATTTATGCTTTTAGGCAGGAGTTGGTCATGTAATATTTGTATGCTACATGGATCATTTTGGCCTAAGTACAAGGTATAGGCTGGAAAAGGAAAGACTGCAGATGGAAAGGACAATTATATAAACTTTTTATTAATTAAAGGTAGTTTATACTAAATTAGTGACAATGTAAAGGCAAACTGATTCAAAACAGAATTATGACAATTAGCTGATTAAATATGATAGGAAATTTGCCAATTGCCTATAATTTTAGGTAAATCTGACAATCATGTGACAAAAAGCAACATTTTACCAAACTTATCTCATGAATTGAAAATGACAAGAAGCCTAATGATCATTGTTCTGTTAAGGTTAGCTTAAGTTAGGAAAGAGTTTATGTTTTTTCTTCTATCAGACCTCTTCTCCTATTTTGTTTTAAGAAGTTCTAAAGGCATATATGAACTTGAATACAGTCTATATGACCATTATTTTAGACAAAATGGGCATGTTTTTAACTTAGACTTAAATCTATGTGACAAACATGGTGATAATATGTTTGATGATGCATTTTATTGATCTATTTTTAGTTTTTCTATGCGACAAACACCTAGTTTTTCTGGCACAGGAGTGGTAATGACCTTTGAATCGACAATATAAATCCACACAAAGAAAAATCTTGAATATTTTAAAGTGGCCCTTCTTGTTTCTTTATAGGCGTATTTAATCTTCTCCTTAAAATGAAGTATCTTTCAAACAGGTATTTTATGAAAATGACATTTTGGCATGTGTATATTCTCATTTTCTCTCATCTGACATGTTCTGCTCAATTTTTAAATCAAAACATGTCTCTATAACTCTCTAAATCTTAGGTTCAATGTCATTTATGAACATGAAGTTTTTCTCTTTTCACTGTTCATCATTGTCAAGTGGAACAGACAGGTAACTTTGAGATCAAATTTCTGGAAGTTTACCCTGAAACTTTTTATTCTAAAGAATAAGGTACAAGCTGTATAAATTTTTTTTAATGAACTTTTCTAAAGTATTGGTTAAAGATTTTTGAAAAGTGTAAAACCAGTTATTTTAATTACAGCAAGCTTAATGATAATACTGGAAAGAGAGCTCATTTTATCTGAGCATCGATGGAGAACAGCCCAGATACAAAGTACAGCCGACAGCCAGGGGTTCTATTTTCTAAAGAGAGCTCGTAGGTATACAGAATGGCTTGATTCTTAAGAAATCACATCAGTTGCTACAGAGACATTAAAATTAGTTGGTGAGATTTAAAAAAATTTCTCACTGTAAGAAGTTATGTATATTTTTCTTTCCTCAATGATCTAATGAAAGAACATACCACATGACTATTTCATTTATTTTTGAGGTAAAGTTTCTTACCCTGAGGTTGGGATATGGATTCACATTAGTTCCCAATCCAAATTGTGTTGCTTTTCTGCAATAGAAAAGACTAAGGGCATAGAATACTCAAATCAAGCAAGCACTCCAAGCATGAAAATAGGGCAGCAGACAGATGGAGTGGTTCAGGAGTCAAAATTTGCCTGTTACATTGTACCTGACAAGTAAATAACTTGTCAGCATTAAATAGCTAACTTTCTTCAGGCTGAAGTTGGCAATAATTAGAAACAAGGGATTCTTAACAGTCTTCTCAATTTATAGAATTCTCTGTCTCTAAATGTATTTATTGGCATGATTGACTTAGAATGCATATTTGTAACATGCTAAAAAGGTGAAAAAGGAACTTAATTGGCACTAATTCTCAAGAATATTGAAGATTATTCCAACAGTAGTGATGGATAGTCATTAATTCTATTAAACTGCATGAATTTTGTAGTCCCTTCTCTATATTTCTTCTTAATTACTTTCAACATTTTTAAAACTGCAAAAAATTAGAAAATATGTCAAAAATTTGTATTTTCAAGTGATATTTTAAATCTTGTTTTTAATTATAGAATTAAGACACATCTTTAAAGAAACTAATGTACAACTCTCTTTCCATCCAACATGGTTCATTATATTATAAATGTTAATTAATCCAAAATATTAACTTGTAGAGCTCTCCACAATCTGAACGTTGGTGATTGGACACTCATGGTACAGTTTGGTATGTACCTCTGTCCTCTGCATGTCCTGCAAATTGGTAGCTGGACCAAATTTAACATCTTAATTTTGGACTTCAAACATGCAGAAGAGTAAGATAAAAAGTGCATGTTGTTTTATGCTACTTAGTTTGTAGTAATATTTTAACAATGGCTCTAGGAAACTAAAACTTTAATTAATGGCTCGTTAGAAGTTGGGGTGTTGATAACAACATATCGACAATAGCCCTGAGTGGCCCAAGACAAAAATGGTTGATTACTGAGACTTTTATAAAATAGTACCACCTAAAACATCAGCAGTCCTAGATATAGTTTCAACCCTGCAAAATATACATAAAGGAGAATGGTACTCAGTGATTGTATTTACAAATGTTTTTTTTTCTCCACTCAGTTTGGGAAAGGAGCCAACAGCAGTTTGCCTTCACAGGCTAATGGCCCAATTTACATTTAATGTATCCACAGGGTTATTTGAAATCACCAGTTTACTGTCATTATTTGAAAAGGGTTTTGGACTTACCGCAGATTTTGAGTGTGAAAATACACTATATTTATGATAGTACGATAATATCAGAAACTGAAGAATAAGCTAGAACTGTCTTAAATACAGTAGTGACATACATCATTAACACAGGCCAGTTGATAAATTCAGAAAGATACCAGTGTTACCGGAGAGTGGGGTCCTCTCCCAGCATGTTGTCCAGATTCTTGATGTCTTGAACAAAGAATTGAGCAAGACACTGAAGTATAGTAGAAAAGGAAAGCTTTATTAGAAGGGAAAATGCACTTCTAAACATGGAAGCAGGCCTAAGCAAGAGAAGCGTGGCTCTAAAGGCCTGGTAACAAAGCCTTCAGGGTTTTTAACCCTATTTGCTGTGGGTAGTGACTTTTCTTAGAGGAGTGGGCTTCCTTGATTGACAACTAAGATTGACAAGACTCAGTTATTATTCATCATTTGCTTTCTGTGCATGTTCGTTACCAGAATTCAATCTGTTATGTTATTAATCAACTTCCGGGCATGCGTATCATATTACAATGATGGCATCATGAGGCACAGGTGAGCTGAACGTTGTTGGGGTCTTTACTGCGCAGGTGCGAGTGACTGGCTTAAACTGCTACCTAATTCTCTGCTTACTTGTTTCTTTATGTGAGTTTAAAAAATGCCTTCTGGTTTGCTTAATTGTGGGCTGGTTAGGGCAGACCCCTTCTAGGGTAGGATGACCTCACTGTCTTTGTAGGCAGACCGGAAACCCCCTAATTTTTCTGCCTAACTCTTTTCGAGGAGTCATGAACTACCTTATTATTAGTATGCATGTTCACAGACTAGAGGTCTCTTTTTCCATATTTGCTTCCTGCTGAGAAGGGTCATTGTTTCTGCCTACTGGGGTTTCACGGAGCTCTTTCCCTTTCTGCCTTAGGACAGGGTGTTGGGTTTCCTGCTGAGGTGTTACCTCAGTCCCTAGATAAGGAAAAGATACAAGCTTGTTATTTAAATCATGTATCTATTATTTTCTATTATTGATTTGCCTATTAAATGAGTAAAGGGAAACGTCTTGGTTAACATATTTCTTAAAGAGTAAAGAAAAGACTTTGGCCTAAAGTCCCCTCCCCTCTCAAACTCTAAGGCCTGATCTGGCTTAACATTATTTTGCTAACAATGGGCTGATGACCCTTATCGAAAGCCAGAGGATCTGAGTTACCAGTATCGGGGGCAGTTTTCAGAATTTGAGGGAGAGGGCCTTTTTTCCAAAGAAAGGACGGCAGAAAACTAGGTTTACAAAAAGATTAAAAACTCTGCAAGAAATGTCCCTTTACATTTCCTGCTAAAAGATTAAGAATTTTACAAGTGATGTCCTGTATTACCAGGGTCTGCCCAATTGATGAGGTTATTAGAAAGAGCCTGGGCAGGACACACTTGTAACATTTCACAGGCAACTAAAAATAAATTGCTATTGTTTCCTACTCTTGTAATTCAGCAAGAGACAAAGCATTTCATTGGGTTGTTTGGATGTCGGAAGATGTGTGTTTCAAATATGGGAATATTGTTAGCACCTACTCATAAAACCTGAAAGAGGTTCATGTTTGTAAAGAGGTCTGAAACAGTAGGCTATGTCTGAATTGCAAAAACTGGTGGCTCAATCAATGCTCAATCACTGTTAATTAAAAACCTGGACACCAAGGCTCAGGTGAGCATTCCCAACTCACTTGCAGGAAACTTTATTAGAACCTTTCCATTATATCCCTCTGATTTTTGAAACCATCACCTCAAAACTCTTTAGACCTTGTGTCAAAACACCTTTCACAAAGTGAGAGTACATGAATATTTCTATATTAAATTAGATATATGTTTCATTTGGCAATGCAGCCTGAAGGCCCCTTTTGAAATTCAGTTTCTGACCTGCCATTTCCAGTGTCTTCCTTCCTTTGTGTATATCCAGATTTTCATCTGGTGTCATTTTCCTTCTGACTGAAGGACTTCCTTTAAAACTTCTAGAATGTGACTCTGTAGGAATTACTTCTTTGAGCTTTTTTAGTTTTTAACTCGTCTTTATTTAGTCTTTAATTTTGATAGACTTTTTTTTTTTTCACTTGGCATGGAATTCTCTGTCCTGTGAACGCCAGGTACTCAGATCTCCTAAGCCTCAAAGCTTTATCTTCTCACCTGAGGTATTCCCATGGGCTCTACTTAAGTTTCTTTTGCACCATGACCTTGAAACTCTGCCCAAGTTCCAAATAGGCACAATCATAGTGTTCACCTTGTTTGTTTCACATGTTTCAGGGGTCACTGTCTTTTGTTTTCTGATGCCTAGTGTTTTAAAAACCATTGTTTCATATATTTTATTGTTCACATATAAGTTATTTCAGGCAGGAGAGCACATCCAGTCCCCCTTAAAACATCTCAACCAGAATGGGAGGTCTTCTGGCATATTCTGGACAAGTCCTTCTCACTGATTTGTGCTTCCTTCTTTCCCAGAACAAGTGCTATTCCAGACTCATTTAAAAAGAAATCTATATCTTCTAAAACCAGGTTAAACCCAGATAGCAGACATGACTTGTTTATCATTCAGTGCACATTAAGTCCCAAGTTAAATGTTTTCGGTCCCATTTCTCCAAGTGTAAACATGAAATAATTGCCAGTGATTGCAGACTGCACAGGATTACTGGGGCATAGAGATTAGAAGATTATACTATTTTTTCAAGGCACATCTTTTTTGTTTCATTTATCGGAGACTTCTATCTCTGTCAGTGACTTGTATTTTAAGTGACTCGTTTTGGGAGAATCCTGAAATCCAAATATATTAATGCAGTGCAAGTATTGATACCTGTTTTGATGTGACTCCATGAAAATAAAACTGAAAACACAAGTTAAAGATTCCATGCATAACTTAATGAACTTTGCATTTTATACACAAAATGATTAGTGATATAAGATAAGGTCATTAACAAGTCATTATGGTTCATTTACTTGTGATTTTGTTTTAATTATTATAGTCTATTTCTAACTGAAGAAAAAATAAAAATACAGTTTTACTCATGATTTAATTTGAAATTGCATTATATCATTTATGCAATAGAAAAATAGGTTGTGAAGTTACATTATGTTTATCTCAGATATTATGATTTTTCAGGTTGAATAAGAAATATTTGATTGGCCCTGGAGGAACATTGAAAATATTTAAGTTGGTTAAAGTAAATATTTTGAGTAAAATAAGTTTATAAATAATGTATGACTCAATTAATGTTTTAAGATATCAACTCAAGGGAATGGGAATTCAGAGTCTGAATTGTGACTAAAATAAATTTAGAACATGTGGATGGAGAGGTTTCAGTGTCAGACTAGCCTTAAGTTAGCTATCAATTCCTAAATAAATTTACTAATCTTCTTGGATTTCTATCTATTTATCAGTAAAAAAAAGTTATTTTTGTACAGAGGAATTTAGTAGTATTCCATGTCTCATATTTGATATATCAAGAATAACTAAATTTTCAAGCAGAAGCAGAAAACAATGACCAGAGAATAGAAATCAAAACTTAAAAAAAAAAAAAGGATTTTCAAATAAAACTCAGAAAAAAATTTTAGAGTCAGATTATGACTATGGCAGAAATTATCTTCAAACTTTGTTAAAGATGGAACTTACCAAATTCAGCAATATATTCAAAACTCATTATAGGTTGTGACTGGTAACCAACCAGGCATACAGAACAAGAGATTAGACTAGTGGTTTTCAAGTGGGGCTATTTAATCCCCCAAGGACATGTAGCAGTGTCTTGAGACATTTTTGGAGGCCGTAACTGAGAGTGCTAATAGAATCTCATGGACAGAGGCTAGGGGTCCTGCTAAACATCCTGCAATGCAGAGAACAGCCTCTTTTCTGCCAAAAGCAAAGAATTCTATAACCCAAAATACCAAAATTGCCAAGGGTTAGAAATCCTGAACTAGATCAAGTTTAAACAAACAAATAAATAAATAGTCTAGAAAAACAGTTGAAATTCCTTCCCACCCAATGCAAAGTAATAAAACCAACCAAGGGCTACATAAGGTAAAACAGCTACTATTATTCCCCACCCCACCCCCTGCTCCAAATTATTTCCCTCTTAGAGCAATATAAATTATTTAGGTCACCAGTATGTCTTTAAACCAGACTAGATTTAACAAATATTCTTTTCATTCCCCCTTTCCACTATGTTTAGTGTAATTTTAACATATATTTGTCATGAGGGATCAAAGATTAAATGGTAGTAGGAGAATGAAATGAAAGAAAAATCAAATGGTGTTTGGAGGGATATATGTGGAGAAATGGAGAGAAAAAGAAAGAAATTAAAGACTAACCAATTGAGGAAGCAATATGAGAATCATTGACATGCCAACAGAAAGAGGAAGGATCTCCTAGTTTGGTTCTTGTATGAATTTATTATTGTTAACTTGCTATTACTTATTCAAATATTTACATGTATCTTTGGACCAAGATTAAGTCATTTTTATTATGACTGTAAACATTAAAGAGTAATAGCATGAACAGGAAGTAGAACTATACTCAATTTTGTATGTGTTATTTAATAACTGTTATATTTCTGTGTCAAATTCTCAATTTACTCATCTTAAAATGGTGCTAATAATATTATGTACTATATAAGGTACTGAGAATTAAATCACATAATGTATAAAAGGCACTAATAATACCCATCTTACTTTCTTAGTCATTAGATTTTAAACATTATGAGTTTAGACAATGATGTTGATGATGATGGTGATGTTGGATCTGACACATAGGTGGGTAAGAATGAGTCAAATCAGGCTAGGGAAGTATGGTAGAAGAAACAGAGACTGGATTACTCTAGAGAAACAGATTGTTATGATAATATCAATACAATATCAAAATTACAAGTTGAGGAGTCTTCTAAGAAAAGGTATTAATCACCTACTAAATGGTTAGGGAGACAGAGTCTAAGGACTAAGACCTCAGAGATTACATAACCACAGAGTGAGAAACTCAAGGTGACACTTAAACCACTACAACATCTACAAACCTGCGGGTAAAGGGACTGTAACACAACTAGTTCACATTGTTGCTGGTTAAGGCATGTTGACTGAGCTAGAGCAATAGCTCCCATAGTGCAATGATATTCAGCACCACAAGAAACAGTATCGAGTCCTAAATGTCTCACCTGTAGTCTAAGGATTCTCCCCCTCATTCTAGAGTCGCTAATGCAATATTGAGATATAGGGTTATAGAGAAAGAGCAGGAGCCTATATCATCATAGAAAGGTAAAATTATTTGTTCTATAATTGGTAAAACTTTTTTTATTATGTGTTTAATAATGGAATTAATATGTGTGAGGGCAGAAGGTAGTTGGGAACCCTTTGTACTTTCTCTGCAATTTGCTGTGAGCCTAGAAATGCTCTAAGGAACCAGGGATTGAGTAGGCTGCAAAAATTTTTAAGCAGAGGACACAAATGGTTGGACTTACATTTAAAGAGACCATCTTAGTGGTTGGGTGGAGAAATAAGTGGGAAAGAGAAAGAATGGAAATATTGGTAGACAATATTTAAGAGATAACAAAGACCTGAAATAAGGTATGGCAATGGGATAGAGAAGGAGAAAACATTTGGCAAAATAAGATATAGAAACTACGAAGTGGTGCTGACCAGCTAAAGGCATGAATGGGATTAGGTCTGAATGGGATGAGTTTAGGGTGATGCCTAAACCAGACTACTGGTTTAGAAGCCTGTTAGATAACACATTTTATGAACACTCCTAGGGAATGCAGGAATAAACAAACACACACTCCAAATAAACAAACAAACAAACAAACAAACAAATATTTAGAAGTAAAAGGAGTTCAGTTTTAGACACGATGACTTTTGTTCATCTGTGGAATATTATGTGGCTATGTGTAACAACACTTCCACTGTGAGGACTTTTCTCAACTTCTCACACCCCTAAAGAGTGCCAAGTGCTTCCTCCCTTATACCAGCTTTGCTTTCCTGAATACTTCTATTTGTATTTATTAACACTTATCACAATATATTTTAATTACATTTATACATCAATACTTCCTTCTATATTACTAATTATTGTAGGGTAGAAGTTGTGTCTCACAGCAGGTAATTTTATAAATCACTCAGCCTTGGGTTAAAGTAAAAATATAAAATAATAGCAACGTAATTCTTCTCTGATTTGTCCTCTTACCACTTATATGGTTCCAACTAAAATCCTCTAGCTTCAAAAATAGATTTCTGAAACACCTTATAAAAGGTACTTTTTCACATTTCCATGTGGCCCAATATGCTCCTAGCATATTTTCTTGTGTTTCCAGTAGTTTTTGCCAGTCACGCTGTTGTCTGCCAAATATCCCATTCATTTTCACAGCTGCTACATAGCTATATTTTTCTGGGGTACTGGGAAAAACCACAAGGGTAACACATCCATTTCTCTCTCTCTACATGCTTCTCTTGCATTTTCCCTTGTTATCTCATAATTACAGCTTCTCCTGGGATTGAACCAATTTGAATGTGGAAAGCATATCAGACTGAAGCATACCCGTTTGGGAATACCTTGATATATGAGTTTGATCCTATTTGTTACCATAGTACAAATGAAGTCCTAACCTAGACAAGCTATAAAATGTGTAAAAATTTTATCATACATTATCACTTAACCACAAGTTATGGGAGACCTTTTAAATACCTTTTCTTAAGAGGTAATTGTTTCAATGTTCTCTAACATTTACAGCTGCTTCTTATTTCCTGAGCTGGTGTGGACATGGGCAAAACTAGCAAAAGCCGCTAAGTACAAAGTAACAAGGATATGAGGAGGCTTTGGCTATGTATCTACAAACTCAGAGAATTACTGCAAGGTCCATTACTTCACATATGCATTGAACTCTTTAATTCTTATTATGCGCCCTAGTTTATATCCCATTTGGATTCTCTCTGCTCATTTTATTTATACTGATGACTTGATCTACCAACAATTAGTTTCTATTTCATTACAAGATGCTGCCTCTCATGCAAATACTACAATTTCACATTTGAGGACAGCTAATGGACCAGTTCCATCACGATTACTTTCAATTTACTTTAAGACGAGGGTTATAATTCTATTGACCATCGCCAATCACTGGTTATTCTTCCCTTTATTTCCTGCAATAATGATTTTTCACCTTCAGAGAGTTACAGGCATCTTTCTGACTTTTATCAACTATAAGTTCTGAAAGAGAATATGAAGGTGTATTTTGATTTTCCTTTTTCTCATTATTGTACCCTCAGTACTATTACAGGCTGAACTCTAACTAAATGCTTGACAAAGCTTAAACGAGTAAAGTGAGTCACCATCAAGTCAACCTAGCTGCTGGGCCAATCTGGACTGGATTCCAAAACTGGGCCCTTTTTCTTGCCATGTGCCTCAAGTGCTCCACTTTTTATCCTTGTTTTCGATGCTTTCTCCACTTTTTCTGTATCTCTGAACACAGGATTTCAAGTACTAAATCTTCCTCCACGTGGCAAGAGACCTGTTGCTGACTTTTACCTGTCTTGATTGAATTTCTGCTGTCTGGCTTAATCTGAATGTTTGTTTTCATTCCCTCCAACGGTAAACAGTTGGGAGTCATAATTCATTAAATTACCAGAACCTATTACTTATTAGTGAACTTTCCTTTAAGCATGTTAAATCTGAGCTCATCTTTCTAGCTATTACACGATGCCGAAATCTGGTGATTATGCTTCATCTGTCATTCAAAGCCTTCCTATTATTGCCAGATACTTGAATGCTTTCTATTTGTCTGTCTTACCACAGAAAACTCTCATTGCTTTGAACTGTTGTTATCTCATCCCTTTACCATGTCCTGCCTCAATTTACATAAACCAAATCTTACTTCTAACAACATGGACTCTTACCCTTTAATGTTCAATATCAGGTTTTCTGATTAAAGTCTATGACTAAGCAGCAATAATCCCAAAGGAAATTATAGACAATATTTTAAAGGATATTGTTTTGTTTTATTTTGCTTTGGATACAATGGGTCAGAGTTCAACCTTCTTTTAATTTTTCTATCTCCCCAGCTTCCATAAGATTAGTTAGCTCATAGACACACACACACACACACACACACACACACACACAAGCACACACACTATACATACACATTTTACTTCAAAGTGGAGAGAAGAAATCAGTTCAGTTAGGTCAAGGAATTCTGACTTTGAAAGACATTTGTCAATTTTCAGTGTCAAAGGGATGGTCTAGCTTCCTTGGGCAGTGTGGACTCATAGAAGACAAACATTAACTTATATGAGCTCTGAAAACTGAACAGAACCAAATTTATCATTAGTTTAGCCTTATAAAATGTTTCGTAGCAAACACTGGGGGACACGGTCTCTCTCACATACCACATGTACACACGTGCACACACATGAAGCTGACTTAAAGACTCCAATCCATTCCATTCCATTTTTCTTTTTTATTTCATTGCTTTCTACTTGGATAATATTTTCCATAAACTAAGCTTAAACGTAATTATTTGGTTATCATATAGGAGCTTGCTTTTTTTTTTTTTATTGTGTGTATTTGGGTAAATCATATAATCATGCAGCCTCTATGTCCTTACCTGTAAAATTAGGTAGTGACACTGTGTAATGGAGAGTAAAAGGAAACTCCTAGAGAGGCTGTAACAGAGGTTAGTTAAGGAATCTGGGATTGCTAGAGAAAGTGCTGAAGTGACATCACGGACCTAATAACTTGGTCATTTAAGCTAATGCTTTCTTCTATATTGGGTTTATTCTTGCGTTTTTTGTTGGGCTTATACCTTCAGTAATTATAGGGCAATAGGATAAGATTGAGGTGTAGTAGAGACCCACAGAATTGTCACCTGAAAATCATTTTTTTTTTTTATTCACACCACGAAAACCAGATGGAGTCATGTTGCTGCCATAAGGGCAAGCGAGGTGGCTGAGCAGCGTGAGCTCTCCTGGTATCTAAGGCTGGTGCGAGCTGCTGCAAAGTAAGCAACGAGCGAGCAACCAGCACCGCCCCAAAGCCCCACAGAAAAGCAAGCTGTCCCCTACAAGTCCAGTAATGCTGGGTGGGGGAAAAAAAGGACCTGACTAGAAAACGAAGAGAAGCAGAAACGCAGCGTACAGAAGGCTCAGAGCGCGTTAGGGCTGAGGTCGGTGGAAGGTAAAAGCGCCACCGCTGAGGCCACGTGCTCACGGTTCAACCACCACGGGAATGGAAACACCTGCGCGGGAGGCCAGCTCTAGCACGTGGCTGCGGGGAGGGCGCTTTAGGAGAACCCTGGGCAGGCAGGGCGTCTGCCGCTCCTCCCTGGGGGCCAGCTGCAGAGTCTACCCCACTTCACTGCCCTTTCGGGGTACTGAGGAGCCGCGGAGAGACCCCGGGGACCACCAGATCCTTGAGACTGGAGCTACACAAGAGGATGGTAGGTGCCATGCCAAGGCCAGACTGTGTGCTGCTGACTGACACATGGCGTCTCTCATGTGGCCATTTGCTTAGCCCCTATCCCAGGTCTCCTCGGCCCTGCATTAGGCTCTGAAGAAAAGGATTTTTCTAGTGTTCGTTGCTTTTCTCAAATTGTGGCATCCTGACTTCTGATCAGCATATAGACCCCTAATTCCCACATTCTACCAGTGCTGTTTCACGCATGAGGATGTTGTGAATGCTACAGTGGATTAAAATTAAATTTGTGAAATTGGTGCCTACCTTGAAGTACATGGAGATATCTGGGACTTTTGTAAACTGTGATAATGGGCTTTAGTTCAATTTTGGTGGAATCTGGCTTTAGAGAACAGGTGAGATTTAGAGGCACGTGAGTCTAAGATCCTTGTTATTTAGCATTATTGAATGAATACCGTGTGTCTGGCACTCTTCTGGGTATTGCCAAAGGATCCAGAGACTTTATAGCAATGACTTTTTCCAATTGAGTAAAGGGAACTAGGGGGAAAAAAAGACTTATATTTCTTCTCTTTGCATATAAAGGACATCTAGAAGTATTTTAATTTGATACATCACACAATGACTAATGTATGCTTGTGGGGGAAAAGTGTTTTGAATTTTAGGACAAGCTATTTTTGTGCAAAATTCACAAGAAAGCATACTTTCTTCAGATGGTTATATGTATTTTTAAGTGAATTACAGGTCTGTTGATAATGGAGGCCATTATTTTATGTTTTGAGATGTCAAACTTTTAAAAACGATATATTTATGGCTGTAAAAGAAACCTACATTTGACTTGGAATATTGTTCTGGATTCAGTTAATTTGAACCAAATGAAAAGTTTCTAGAAATATTACCAAGACACTCAATGATCAGTTATCCAACATTTAATACTAAACAAACTGCAACATATGGAACTTTAAATAAACAGTTACATGTTAATTTAATCTACTTTTTTTGGGTTTTTGGCTGTCATATTGGTTAACAATAGTTATTTTAGCATGGCAAACCAAACAAATCAGCCACAAGGCAGTCTGATCAATAGCTTGATGACTGGTCTCAACTGATCTGAAAATAAATATGTTTTATGTTACAAGGATTACCAGTATACCAGTCAAGCTATGAGCTAGTAAATAAATATTTATTCCAGTTGTTGTTGCTTGCTGGATGTATTATCAGCTCATGAACCATTCCAGAAAAGAAACTATGAAAAACATCATAAAAACTTAAATATTTTACTCCTCAATAGATGATCTGGTTACTATGGAAACTGACAACCAGACCTGGAAGCAATTAATTTTTCAGGAACACATTTCCCAGTCTGGTGATACAGTATCTTCAATAATCACAGAACTGTCCTAATATTTAGTAACTCATTTAAAATGATTTTTAAAAATTATTTCATAATATACGTTGTCTAACCTAGTATTTATATGCTGGGTGTATAATTTAATTCAGAACCCAGAGAAGCCAGATATTTACTTAAGAAAACAAACCCATCGTTGGGGTAAACAGAACTTAGGTAAATTAAGGAAAAATTAAGCCTATGGCTACTGTTGAGGAGATGCTCTTTCATTTTAGAGATTACCTCAAAATTGAACTTGGAATAAGACACTGGAAAACCGGCAATTCCCTTCTAGTAACTTATTTGTTAATATCAATAACAGCAATGTGAACAGTGATATGGTCATTCACATGTCTGTGATTTCATATGAGCTGTGTAACAACCTTGTCAAATAGTTATGAAATATGATTATCTTTGTTTTATAAGTAATAAAACACATTAAAATAATTTAAGGCATTTACACCAAAGTGAAATAGTATTCAACAGCTTTCCAGTAGAAAAGTATCTGTATCATTTCCAAGGCTATGCTTTGTCTGCTGTGAACCCAGTGGTAGAGTGCATATAAAGGAGGCTCATATATTTGAGGAAAAGGCATAGAAACTATGTTATGTGACACATAATTAAACCCAGAGTATTGGATGGAGCCTAATTATAACAGTGTCACTGAGATAAATTCAATCTGCTTCTTCCTTCCCCATCCCCAACTTAGGTGTATTTAGTCAAGAGTGAAGGAAGCACATTTACTTTCACACATTCTCTGTGCCTGCCATGGTTCCTGACATTTTTATCTATCTAATTTAATCTGGGAAAATAAAGACCTTTAAAGTAGATTTAATATTAATTAAATTCACAATATGACATACATACAGGTAGTTTTTACTATTTTCACATAATTGGTACTAAAAAAGGGCAAAATAAAAAAAGGAATGAAAGGTGAAAAAAGGGCAAAATAAAAAAAGGAATGAAAGGTGATAGTAATTAGTAATAGTAAACTTGCACTGGGACTTTAGATTAACACTGAAAAATTAAACATTACACCTTACATATAATAAAGTATATGTTGTAACTATGACTTTTACCTTATATTTATTAAACTGTAATAAAATATATTTAATAAAATAGGTCTTATTTGTATATTTAGCTTTGGGCATAATTGTTATAAAAAATATTTTATACTGAGATAAGATATTTAATGTTGTATCTGATTTGCAAAATAAGACCACAAAGAGAACCTATTTGCAAAAATATACTAGGGAAAATTTTCAGTTTTCTCAAACTTTTTTCTTAATCCTATGATTTTTAAATAATCCTGTTTTGAAGCACTCATACTATTGTCATTATTTTTGAGATGATTTATTTTTTTTAACTTTATCAAATCTAATGCTGAGATTTCCATCTCTGTTTAACACCATTGGGTTTAATTTGAGTAGTTCTCAGCTTAATTTTAATCAACTTGCACTTTTTGGATCATTAGAAAATTTTCTTTACAAATTATTTGAATGGATTTTTAAAAATTGTAAATCAGTCACTCAACAATCAGTTATTGAGCTCTTACTACAGTGTCTGGCACTGTTTTAGATTCAGGGATGTAAAGCTCAGAGATCTTTAGCCATGTGGGACATTTACTTAATTTTGGGAAAACAATAAGAAATACATGAGTTAACTAATCCATTTATAAGACAGATCATTGCTATGCAAATATTATTGTAATATGATAGAAATTGAGTAGGAGTAAGTGGGATCACTGTTTTACCTGGGGGGATAAGGAGAGATCTTTTTAGCATTCACTAAAATGGTGTGAGAGAGTCATGTGAAGATATTGAGAACATTCTAAAAATAGAGACAAGCAAGTTCAACAGGTCTTTGAACAAAGTTGTTTTGTTCAACATTGTTTCCTCTTAATGTTGAGACACTGTAGGAACTTAACTCTTGTTTGTATCAATTAACCTATGTTAAAAT
Source organism: Macroglossus sobrinus (assembly GCA_004027375.1). Taxonomy (NCBI): domain Eukaryota; kingdom Metazoa; phylum Chordata; class Mammalia; order Chiroptera; family Pteropodidae; genus Macroglossus; species Macroglossus sobrinus. The sequence goes on along the minus strand of PVKZ01002906.1, from coordinate 2,382 downwards.
TGCTTTGGTTATATGTTGTTTTGCCATAATTCCAAGAACCTATCGATGACATAAAGTGAGGACTTACTGTATGAAAGTCTTGAATGGGAACATAGTCGCTGTGTTTGATGAGCAGAATAAGGACAAATGTAGGCAGAATGTGCAGAAGGGGAGGTTTGCTATATATTAGGCACCCAGTTATATAGACTATAATTGGTGATAGTAATTATTTGCTGATTGATATTTTTAAAAAAGTTTTGGAAGGTTTTTATAGAGAAAAGATGGAATTTCTTTTTAAAAAATCACTTTTGGTGACATGTAGGAGAAAGTAATGGTAACAGAGAAGGTATTTAGAAGACTGGTGTATTAGATTGTGTGCGATTATAGCAAAGTGGTTAAGTGTTGTAGAGGAATCACACCATTCAGGACATAGTTGAAAAATAGAGCTAATTGAATATAATAATAGATATACAGAATGAGAGAAAAACAAGAATCTAAGACTATTTCTAGGTTTATGGGAAGAGAAACTCACCACCTGATATTTTTCCCTTTTGAGATGAGAAGATTTAATTATGGGTCAAACACAGGAACTATTATTTCTTTTTGGCAAAGTTAACTTGAATGTATGTACTAGGCCTCCAAGCAGAGATGGTTTATAGATACTTGAATATAAATGAAGAATGCTACAGCTTTAAATATGAAATCATATTTTAAAATATTTAGATTTTTTAAATTAAAAAATGTGTAGATAATGGAAATAAATGGTAAGGAATGATCTTCAGTGGCTGCTAAAATCATTGGGTCAAAGATTGATATGAAAATAGTATAATGGGTGGATATGATCTGCACCTGCTTATTAATTTAAACTGCTTAAAGAAATAGATATGATGTATCTCTTGATTTAAGGACTTGTCCCCTTAAGAAGTGAATTGGGGCTGGGGGAGATCTGTTCTAGATTAAAAGAAATCTAAAAACCATGTAAAGAAGTCAATCCATGGAATTTATTAGAATCCCAATTTAAACTAAGTGAATGTAAAAAGGAAATGATTTAAATGGATATGAAGAAAAAAATAAGTAATTATTTTATGGCTACATTTAAAAAAATTCTTCTGGATTATTTAAAGGAGAAATGATATATATATCTGATTTAAAATAGTCCATCTTGGGTGGGTGGATAATAGGCACTATAAATGAACCAAGATTTGTCATATGTTGGTCACTATGCAGCTGGGTTAAAAAAAAATGAGGTTTACAAATCTTTTCTCTATTTCTGAAAATTCCCACAATAGACATGTATATACATAAAAGAGTAAATACATAAAATGGTAAAAAATAAAGCTATGGAAAAATCCAAGAGAGAATGTAGACAGAGGAGATGGCTAAGAAGAAAACCTTGGAGGAGCTCCAATATTTCAGAACTGGATAGAAGAGAACTGCCAAGAAGACTGAGAAGGACTATTCAGGGATGTTGGAGGAAAGCCTGATAAATTCTGTGTTATGGCATCTGGAAGGAGATATATATATATGCACAACAGAGAAAAAAATATATATATATATTATTTTTTTTAACAGGCTAAAGGAAATGGTCGAGAGCTTTAAATGTTGCTGAGAGTTGTGTTAAGATGAGAACTAGAAGTTTACCATTAGATCTAGCAAGATTTTGGTAGCTTGTGTTATTTTTAAGACCAATTTAAGAGTGTTATGGAAATAAGAATGTGAACATAGTGGTTTGGAAGAGGATGGGAGATGAGAAAGGGGAGGCAGCAATATGGACAACTTTTTAAGGGAATTGAACTGAAATGGAGAGGCAGTTGGATAGTGACACGTGATCAAGAATTTTTGTTTTGTTAAATTTGGATAATTTCAGAGCATATTTGGATATCCACAAAATACTGCAATAGAATAGAAGGAAACTGCTGATAAAGTAAAGCTGAGGAGGATTACAGGAAAGATTTTCTTTAAATAGAAAGAATGGGATCTTGCATATAGATAAAGCCATGATCCATAACAGGAGCAGAAGTGCGTATATATTCACAGAACAGAAAAGAAGGCAGCATAGGTAGGTTCAGGTTTGGAAACAAGAAAATCGCTTGCATGTGATGACAGCAATGAAGTGTGCTTGAGTTGGAGACTAGACTTTTCAGGAGAAAAGATGGGAAGTTGCTATATTGAAAAATGGAACATCAACTTATCTGTAACAGTGTGATTGTGTTAGTGTTTAGTGCCTATTTGAGATTAATGGCTGCAAATTTTAAGCAAACAAATTGGTATGGTTGCTTGTTTTTCTCCAAGAATGCTCAGCTGCTTCGTTGTAAATGTGAGGTAAAGCCTGCAATTTGGAACAAACAGGTTTGATATTTTTGCCAGCCAACTCAATAGTAGAATAGAGAAGCAAGGAAGTCA